>JADRCD010111320.1:0-18368 GCA_019843815.1 Montemys delectorum
TAGGATGCCACCAGAAAGCATGGCCTTGGTTGGGAGTGAGGGGTCTTCTAACCTCAAATGACCCAATTAAAAAAATCCCTCACAGGTATGCCCAGATGTTTACGTGTTAGTTGATCCTAGATGTAGTTGAATTGATAACCAAAATTATCCACCATAGACATCATCTGAGGAATAACATCTAAAACCATGCTTTGTTCTCCATATGTATACACAGACATGCATGCGTACAAACAAATGAGCCACGCATACAACAAGCAAATGCATAAGTTTACAAAGTGTAGGCTAGCTCTAGTTGGCATGGTAATGTTTGGAGTCACTAATAGGATGCAAAGATTACCTCCTTTTAGTCAAAGATACACAGAGCACTTCTGGCACTTAAGATGTCTGGGTTATTTGTTTTGTTTTGTTTTGTTTTGTTTTTAAATTAGGTATTTTCTTTATTTACATGTAAATTTCTCCTTTCCCAGTTTCCCCTCCAAAAACCAAACAAACAAACAAACAAAAACAACAAGAACAAACCCCTGTTGCCTCCCCCCTCCCCATGCCTGCCACCCCACCCTCTCCCACTTATTGGCCCTGGCATTCCCCTATACTGGGGTACAGAACCTTCATAGGGCCGAGGACCTCTCCTCCTATTGATGATCAACTTTGCAATCCTCTACTATACACATGCTGCCAGAGCAATCAGTCCCACCATGTATAGTCCTTGAGTGGCGATTGGGTTCCTGGGTGCTCTGAGGGTACTAGTTAGATATCTGTTAATAGCATTACACCTAGAGAAAATCAGTGACACTCTGAACATCGGTAATGATAACCATATACTAAGTTTAGGTGAACTGCATCAAGCTTGGAGGATATTTCTCATGGGAAGTCAAAATGAATACAGAAAGAATTTGATCTATACATGGAAGACTGACTAAAATAGTTGAAGCTAAGAGAGCAAAGACTAACCCACAATAAGAGTAACACCCACCTAATTATACACAATAGTGTTGGCATGGCAGGACAGTGGAATATCAACTACAAAAGTATCTCAAGTGAAACTTAGATGAAGCACATTTTAAGTCCATTCTGAAATGGGTTCAGGACCTAGAGCTTTAAGCTTTATGTTTGGAAATGCCATGTATTCTCGGCAGCATTGAGTCCTTTCCATAATGATAGTCTATGGCCTGCTGATTATTCTATCTGTGGAAAGTGTTATGATTTCCCATTCCTTTTTAGACATGCTTGTTTGTTCAGTCCAAGTGATCTACAAAGTGCCTCAGGCTGTATGATGAAAGATGTTGTATAAATAAAAGAGCAATCAGAGTCATAATAAATAAAAGTAATGATGATGAATGTCATTGTCACTGTGAAGAAGCTGCCCTGCCATTTGGGGAACAAAGTAACCAGCTGTGAGCTGGAAATAATGTGCATACCAGCCAACAGGCTCCTCAGTGACTGAAACCCCATTAACTTTGACCAAGGACCTGGAGCAAGCCTTAATTTGGAGATATGAATATGTGAAATAGAAGGAGCTTCAATACTTAATGCCTGAGCTTGAACATGAAATTCGTGAGCTTTGAGTATGTGAAACTTTTTTTTTTCCCACAAATATCTCTCAGGAGTACATTACCATCTTCCACCAAAGGAGAAAACTGAGTAGATCAGGGGACAGCCAGTGGTCCTGTTCAGCTAATACCCCAAGTTTGATACTCTTTCCAATTTCTTTCTGACCCTAGATAGCTCCATGGAAAGAGAGAAGTGATCCAAGTTGGGTAATAAAATAACCAAATGGAGTCATGTCCATCAAGATATTTCCATAGTTATTTCCCATCCATGTAGGCTGAGAAAAACTGCTAGTAAAATTCTTGGCTGCTTAAGCAGGGAGCAGCCAGAGACAACTGTGGGCTTAGAGGAGCACATGGCAGGAGCCAGATGAACTCTTGGTAGCCTTAAAATACACAACTTCAAGGCCTGATCCAGTCTAAGATCTTACAGGTCTCATTGCTGCCAGAGAGACTGATGCTCTTCAGTGAAGAACCTGGCCTCCTGATCCTCAATACACTCAGCATTGAGCAGTCCTCATCAAACAATCTCTACCAAGGAAATAAGAAATCAATGAATGAATAAATCAATTAGTAATCAAGAAAGAAAATAAGCAAATAAATATATAAATAAATTATACCTGTGAACTTCTGAGCTAACCTAGTTATGTTACTCTAATATATTAAGTACAGATTGGTACACTTTTTCTTTCATTTTTTTCTTTCTAATTTATACTTCTTTCATTCATTCTTTCCTTTTGTACCTATTACTTTTATAATCTATAGCTGTAATTGATTTGCATTGACATGCTTTGACATATGTTTTGGATTTGTCTTAGTTCTTTTATATTATATAATTATGTTATATTACATATTATGTGCTCATATATTATATATAATTTATATATATAATTTGTGTTCTATGTAATATATAGTACATATATCATATAATTATATGTAGTCATTATATTCTTAACAACACAAATTTAATTTATCTTTATAATTATCAAAAAAGAATTGTTGTTTTTGTTTGTTTGTTTATTTGTTTGTTTTTTGGAGGGGAAACTGGGAAAGGAGAAATTTACATGTAAATAAAGAAAATATCTAATAAAAAAAGTAAAAAAAAAATCTATTGGAGTTGCTTAATATTTCATTTTCTTTCTTGAAAGAATTAACTTTTCTCTTTGTCTTGTGATCATTTATATGTTTTTGCATTTCTTTATGGCCCTTTTTATTTGTTGTTTTCCAATTCTTTATTCTCACCATATTTTCTGTATTCTCTAAACTTAATGTTTGTTTCTATGCTAATGATATTTTAAAGTATCGTTTTCATTTTAGTCTTAGAAATAATTTCTTTCCTAACAGCATTTTCTGTTCATCTCTCATTTTGTTTTTCTATGGGATAGAATCTCTATTCTTATAAGACAAAGAGTCATCTCATACTAAAAATGGGTATCTGTAAATGTTACTCCTGCCACTCCCTGGTCATGTGACCTTGGGGCCCTCATCTGGGCCTGAGCTCTGACTTTGAGCCCTTCTGTCAGGCCTCAAGAGTTTTATTCCCGGATACATCCTAAAGATATGCAGCAGCATTTTGAAAAAGAGGCTACCACACTTCTCTTTTCCAAGCAACATTCCATTCCATTGATGTGAAGCTCTTATTTTAATTATATCCAGAAACCAGTAATATATAACCAAACAAATATTTCTCTGCAGCTACAAGTAATACTAACGCAGAAGCATTGGTGGTCACCGTGAAGACTCATGGACTGAACCCTGAAGTGCCACTGGTTCACCAAATGAACCGGGGGAATTTTTGGTACCCCATATACTCATGCCCTTCTTTACGAATAAAGCACTGGATTAGGTTAGCTGTGTGAGTCTCTGGTACTAAATACTTGTGTTTTCACCTATTCCTATTTAAAGAAATACCATGAGGCATATACAAATGTGCACGGAGGGCACATTGATAATTGTTTCATATAAAAGGATCAAAAGGGAGATCCCTATAGAGTACCAAAGCCTTTCTACACTTATGGCCCTTTGATGAGATGGCAGTGGATTTTTACTATAGTGACACAAATACAGAAGTGCATCCATTGAGCCAGACAGGTGACATACTTGCCGTTGATGACACCATCTGGGTTGAGCATAGGGATGATCTTGAACACGAAGTTTTCCCTCAGGAGCTTTGCCACAGGGTCACTGCTGACTAGGAACTCCAAGGTTCCCTTCATCACCCAGCTTGCATTGCTCTCTCCTGGGTGAACTCGGGCTGTAATCACCTGATATGGACGACAGCCTGCAGGAAAGGGGACACAATAAATGAAACCTAGATATGTTTTCCATTTCCATCAACAAAGTCTCTGGGGGGAAGGAATTACACCTGAAGGGTATGAAGTCCTAAGTAGGTTGTTTCTAATATATAGGATCCATTTTCCATCTTCCTCCAGAAGCTCTGAGACTCAGGAGACTAAGGACACCAAGGATCTAGGCTGTTATCAAAGCAAAGTACTTTGTGGTATGATTAAAAAGCCACAAAGCAGATTTTAAACCAATTAACTCTCCACAGTCCATTAGCAACATGCTCTATATCAAAGATCTCAGACTGAAGCTTATCTTCATCATTTACCAGCTCTGAATGAATGACCAGGAAATGAATAAGTCTCTTCATGCCCATTTCCTCATCTGTAAAATGGGGATATTTATAATAATGACCTCGTGTGCTTAGAGAGACTAAAAAGATGTAAATAGAAAGTGTCAAATATAACTCCTGCTATTCAGTCCGTGTTAGCTCACTCCTTATTCAATTGCAGTCTATGGAAGTTGGGGAAGAGGATGAGCCCTTCCACTCCCTAGCAGAAACAGAAAGCAAGGAGAGAGGTTATTGGTGGAATGATTGAAAGACATCAAATTTGATCTTCCAAAGGAAGGGATCAACACCTGCAGACCTGCAGACACACACTTAAGATGACTTCCTTCACTTCGTAAAGGGGGTAAAGGTAATATTAAGTCATGGGAAGTGACCACAAAGATCTCATGGAGGCTGCATCAGTGATGGACAGAGAAGCTCACTGTTCTGCCTTTTATTCACAGGAGACAGCAGAAGCACCCTAGTGCTGAGATATACTCTTGATTATTCCTGGGCTCATATAGAAAGGTGGTTGATGTGTTTATTGGTCTGTCTGTTTTGGTGGTAGAAATTGCTCCTAATACCCTATATATACTAGGCAAATGCTATACTGCTGCACTGTATCCCCAGCCTGGGGACAGTGCTATGAGTGACTACTAATGTCTATTCTCCATATACTGGGAGATAAAGAGGGGAAGAAAGTATCATATCAATAATTCACTTTTGTCAACTGTAAACCCATGGCCAAATCTTTGGATGGACGTTTTTCTGACTCCCTTTTTATTTTGCATCCTCTCGTGATTCTTGACTGTTCCTAACCTTGCTCTAATAACAAGTACTGTTTGCTGATCATAAGTAAATTCAGTCGCTAAACAGCCTAGAGGTTAATAAAGAAATAATTTCTTATAGCTGTCTCCTGAGAGGCTCTGACAGTACCCTACTAATACAGAAGTAGAGGCTCAAAACCACCCATTGGACTGAGCACAGGGTCCCCAATGAAGGAGTTAGAGAAAGGACCCAAGGAGTTGAAGGGTTTGCAGCCCCTAAGACAAACAACAATATGAACTAACTAGTACCCTCAGAGCTCCCAGGGACTAAACCATCAACCAAAGAGTACACATGGTGGAACTAATGGCTGCAGCAGTATATGTATAGCAGAGGGTGGCCCAATCGGTTATCAATGGGAGCAGAGGCCCTTGGCCCTGTGAAGGTTCTATGCCCCAGTGTAGGGGAATGCCAGGGCCAGGAAGCAGGAGAGGGTGGGTTGTTGAGTGGGGAGAAGGGGGAGGGAACAGGGTTTTTCTTAATTTAAATTAATTTTATTTTTTTTTGGAGGGGAAACTGGGAAAGGAGATATCATATGACATGTAAATAAAGAAAATATCTAATAAAAAAGAAATAACTTCTTTACATATAGTTTGAATTAGTCTAAACTAAATGAGGGATTTCTGCTTTTCAATGGTAGGATTCTTTTTACAAATATAAGGAAACAAACTTTATCTCTCATTAGACACACATACACAAAAATATAAAACTTAGTAACTATTGATCATAGGTGTGAAGAGCAGACAACAAAATATATAAATGAGCTTTCATTTTACTGATTTATGTTAATATTACCAATTAAGACCAAAAAGATCCACTTTTTCTCTTTCATATTTATACCACCAGTCATTGATCCAGTTTGGTCTAGACGGAAGGGGTAGGGATCAAGGCACCTTTTCTGACTATAGTAAGAGCACTTTTTTTCAATTCTTTGTAGGTCATCTATACATTAGAGGTAATTTTCAGCTATTCATTTCCTTAAGCAAGTGTCTTGAACCTATTCCAGGAACTGCAACAGACATTGGGTTGTAAAAGTCAAATAAATTAAAGACCTTGTTCTAGAAGAGGCCATAGCATTTGTCAGTAGTGATACATGTGCAAGCATACAAGGACAAGAGACCTAACGGAGGTGTGTACCGAGCACCAAAAAGTAGATCTGAGAAGAGAAGTACATTTCCTGGAAGTGATGCTATTTGGGCTGTCTTGAAGTATAAGCAATATTTTATCAGACAAGGAAGATTAATGGATCTTCAAGAGTAAAAAGAAAATGAGGAAGAAAATGATGATGAAGAGGAGGAGGAGGAAGAAAAGGATGAGGAGGATGAGGAAGAGGAGTTCAGTGCACTATAAAATGAAGAGATGCTGTAGTGCCTGAAGTGAAGATATGTAGGTAGTGAAGCATGAACTTAAAAATGACTGCTACATTCATGTAGGTCAAATATTCTTAACAATAAAGTTAGCATGTCACTGGTAGACCATGCACAGTAACAGAGTACTCTGTAAATTTACCAGCAACCAATGAAAGGGAAAATGTTTTGTTTATGATGTTATACATGCCACAAATTGCTGCTTGCCTATATGTTACCCTGCCTCTCCTTCTAGCTACCAGAGACCTGCTTTGGGACAAGAGCAGAGATTTCTTTGAATAAAACACTCAGCTTTGTCAATACAGTTGAAAATAAGCATTGCTATGAAAAGTAAATGTTGCTAGTGATTTACAATGGTAACAGAAAAGTCTTACTGAAGATCAGGTGAAAGCGACAATTTTACCTTGCAAATAACTATTGGTCTTAAAACTTGTCTCTTGTGCTTTTCTTTCTCACCATGCTCATAGACGTAGTATCTTGAAGTGAGAAAGTCATCTTGAGTATTGAAGATACACAATAAGTATAATGCCAAGTAGAAAGAATGATTATTCTTGGTAAACTCTTTAAGAAACTACATGTACCTTCACTGGCTTCTCCAATATGTCTGAGGATGTGAAAAAAACAACTTATTATTTTCCCATGATGGTGCAATAAGATTTCCATTACATACTGCTACATTCTACCATGTTAATGTAAGAGCAAGTATAAAATAATATTTTGAATGGCATTCATTCAGATGTGCTTCCTGCAATGGAACAGAAAGAGGGAGTTGAAATGAAAAGGATATTTGATATATTTAAGAGAAAAGAGCAATTACAAACTACAACTTTAAGAAAAAAGGCCTGTATTGGTCAGGTATTGTCAGAGCCTCTCAGGAGATAGCTATATGCTTGTCCTTCCTTCAGTCTCTGCTCCACAATCAAGGACTATACATGGTGGGACTGAATGTTCTGGCAGCATGTGTATAGTAGAGGATCGCAAATTCGATCATCTATAGGAGGAAAGGACCTCGGCCTTCTGAAGGTTTTGTGCCCCAGTGTAGGGGAATGCCAGGGCCAATAAGTGGGAAAGGGTGGGGTGGCAGGCATGGGGAGGGGGGAGGCAAAAGGAATTTGTTCCTGTTGTGTTTGTTTGTTTGTTGGAGGGGAACCTGGGAAAGGAGAAATTTACATGTAAATAAAGAAAATATCTAAAAAAAAAAAAAAGAAAAAGAAAAAAGTCCTAGGCTAAAGATGAGAGCTGGTTGGTAGAGTCCTTGCCCAGTACAAATGAAACCCTGGATTCTATCCCTAGCACCACATAAAACCTGGAGCTGGAAATTGAGGGATTAGAAAAATGAATGTCATCCCTAGCTATGTAGAGAGTTCAAAGCCAGCCTGGACTACTCTGAGACCCTATCTAGAAGAGGAAAGAAAAGAACAAAGAAGAGAAAAGAAGATGAATAAAAAAAAAACCTTATGATGGTTATACAACAGAAGAAAGGTATGCCAGGATCTGTTTTATAAAATAATTTTATTATATATATATATAATACATTTGCATGATACACTGTCTGGGATAATGGGTTGAGAATAGCTTAGACAATCATATTTCCAGCGATCAAATTATTTTCATACTTGAAAAGAATCATGCTAGTTTCAGGGTGAAATGAACACTGGAAATTTTTTGGTTTGTCCAAGGATACTATTCAGGATACCATGGGCTATATCCTTAACGTACAAGAGGAGTTATGTTGAGGCCTAACTCCTGTTAGGTCTCAACAGCATGCAGGATGAAATCTCTAGCCAAAGTGACAATATTTGGTGTCTGTTGACAGTCTGCTCCCTGTTTTCCAGAAGGCCATGTCCTCACATGACAGAGACGACAAAGAACAACCTTCAGTACCTTTTCATTAGGACTAATTCTATTTCTGAGAGCAGGGCCCCTCTCAAAGGCCCTACTATGCATTTTAGCATTTGTGTTGCAACATGAAATTATATAGAAAGTAAAGACTTTGTCTATACTGCATTAGGTTTTCATGTATAGCTAATCATTCATTAACTAAAAGTTATGAACAACTATGTTAGGTGAAAAATATGCACAATTCACTAACAGCACAATTGAAATCAGCTAGAGGTCAGCTTTCTCACTATGTCATTTATTCCAGCTACTTTTGTTCCTTCCAATTCAAGCTGTGTTGGCATCCAATAAAAAGCTTTCAGAGAAATAAAGAGGCTTGATGGATGTGCACCCAATCAGAAGTATATTTTGTAATTGCATATTACTCTTTGTGCCTCTTAGACTATGTCCACCTACAACATTAGATAACAATAGCAAGTGCTCCTTGCCCCGTAAGAAGAAATAAAAAATAGCTACTCTCTTGTAGATTTCTGATACCAACAGAATACTCTCATTGTCTGGGCCAGATGGCTCCATTACTTTTATATGCACTACAGTGCAATGTGTGAGTCAATAGGCCAACCTAAAGTTCTTTTTTTTATTAGATATTTTCTTTATTTACATTTCAAATGATACTCCCTTTCCCGGTTTCCCCTCCAAAAAGAAAACCCTGTTCCCTCCCCCCTCTCCCTGCTCACCAACCCACCCTCTCCCACTTCCTGGCCCTGGCATTCCCCTACACTGAGGCATAGAACCTTCACAGGACCAAGGGCCTTTCCTCCCATTGATGACCGACTAGTTCTTAACGAGAGGCTTCAGCAGTGTGTTTGTATCCTTGGGAGACTTCAGTGGATAAGCTATTATGCTATAAGACTTCACACAATTTAGCAGGCTGTGGTAACATCTTTAGCATGTAAACAGGGACAATCGTGGGATCTAATGAAGATGTAAGCAGCATTTCAGCCATTCACTTTGGTGTGCTCCTTTCCCCTCTGTGATTTAAAACAATTCCACAGTCATATCGGTGACTTCAGCTTATGGGACCAGTGAGTTGTGGCAGCAAATGGCACTCCTGAGAACTCATAATAGGTAACAGCTGTTAAGAGCATGCAAAACACATCCTATGAGGTTTTCCCATATAATTGATCATTTGGGCCATAGTAAATCATTTCTGCTGGACAAAACACATTGTATACTTATATTCACTTCCCTCTGAATTTCTTGAAATCGATTCAAAGGAACATTGCAACCTATCGGGTATCAATAATTTTGCCATATTTTAAATGAAAAGTTAATTCCTGAGTTTGTATCAGTGATAACGAGATCTATAAAACAAAAGCAGAACACAGTATGAACTTGAACAATGGCCAAGAGATATTAGCCTGTTAGCTTATCAGAAGTTGAGGGGAAACTAAAGGCATGTACTATATTATACACGTGAGCCCAATTATATGAACATCTGTTCATTTCCACCTTCTATCTTCTTTTTCAACAAAATCTATTCTGCTCATAGTGGCACTCTGCAGGGTAGTACAGATTACAAGAGAAATGTAACAGATTCTTCTTTCAAGAGAAATTAATAATTGTATAGTGAGAAAGAGAGCTGGCACAGATAGCTACTGCTCCATATGACCAGAGAAATTTCTCAAGAGATCCTTAAAGAGGAATTCTCTTTATTTATATTACTCATAACAGTTCTAGTAACTGAGAGTGATATAAATAACAACCACAGGACATGAATTTAAGGAAATAATATGTAAAAAGAATACTATTCAACCATAGAAAATATTATAATCTCAAAAATAAAAGGAAAATGTTAATAAAGGAAAACAAACACAAAATAAGTAAAGTATATGAGACAAAAGACAAATAATGATACAAGTATCTTGAGATTGTTGATATAAGAAGATATCTAGGACAATACTTAGAAAATTAAAAAAAAAAGAAAAGACTATTACACCTATCAGGTAAGGTCATCTGGGTAATTTCTATTTCTTCTTTAGCTTATCCCCAAAGATGGGCGATTATATGACATTGAATCATTAGCTGCACAGAAAGAAAATGTGGGAAAACAACTATAAACTAGTTTGCATCGGCTTCCACAAGTGTGTAGTGCATGCAGGTATCTATAAAAATATCTTGTGATTTACAAAAGACCATGCAAAATTATGATGCAGAGGCATGTTCAGATAGACTGACCAGGGGACCTGAAGCCACTAAGGTAAAAAGAGAAAATAGTAATAGGAGAGCAGACTATGATTTCAGGATGGCATCAGCTAGTATAAAATCAAGAAAACCTAGAAGATGGTTTATGAAAACAGATTGACCATGGGCCATGGGGTAAGGAAAGACACAGAGAAGTAAGAGAAGTTGGGTACAGCTCGGTGGGTCCAGCTATTGACACATGAGTGTTAGAAACTGAGCTTAGGTCCCCAGAATACATGTAAAGATGGATATGGTAGAACACATTTGTAATTCCAGTGTATCTACAGTGGGATGAAGGCAAAAGGCAGTAAAGTTCACGCTGAAGCAACCTTTCAGTATGCAGTGGAGAAACAGAGACCCTGTCTCAAACAAGTAAGAAAGCAAAGAAGGCAACAGAAATTGTCGTCTGTCCTCCAAAAACATGCATATGTGTGCACACACGTTTGCACACATGCACACACACAATATTTATATATATGGAAAGAAAGTTCTAAGGCTATTGTTAAAATTTCAACTTTCCTCTCAATGCCAAGTATTGGAGACTTGTTCTCTAGCCTACAATAATTTTAGGAGGTGGAGGAATCACCAGGAGATGAGACTAAGAGGAAGTTAGACACTTATGGGCATGGCCTCAAAGGAGATGTTGGAAATCTACCCCTGTCTCTTTCTCTTGATATCTCATATTCCATAAGGGGAGCAGCAGCCTTACTGGTCTAGTTTCAGCTATCAAAACAGTACCCTTATAGTCCTCAAAGGAACTAATCATGGTCTGTCAGCTCTGAAATTGTGTTAAAACAAACCTCTTCTCTTTATAAGTTGATCATACCAGATATTTTGTCACAGTAATGCAAAGCTGACCAATACACTAAGCAAAGAGAGGATTGGAATGGTAGCTTTCCATACATATGTTCTTCTAGTCTTAAAAATTGTTATTACTAAAATATAGTGTGCATGAAATACATTTCTATCAATTTCAGTTTTGTAATTCAGTGAGATTTCCACATGTGTATAATGCTATAAAGTGAAATGGATCTGGTGTAAACCATCATTATCACTCCCACTCTCCTCACTCACCTGGTGGAAAATCACCTCTCCAGTCTGCTTTGGAATAGTCTTACTAATTCTTTGAGAATACACTATATTTTGATCATATTTACACCCAAGTCCTCCCAGAACCATATCCATCTCCCCTCTCCCTCCCAATTTCATGTTCTGTTGTTGTTGCTGTTGTTGTTGTTGTGTTGTGTCATGTTTGTAATCTACTCAGTTGATTTAGACTGCTCATATATTCCTAGATGTGGAACCATTTCATGGAATGTGATATACCTACCAGGAACACATCCTTAAAGAAAACCAGCCCTCACTTCACCAGACATATGTCATCAACTGTCAATGGCATCTCAGGTTGGTGCAGAGGCTCTTACCAGTACTACCTCCCTCCTTGGCAGAATGTTGAGTGATCCTCTTCAGGTTTTATGCAGACAACCACAGCTGCTGTGAGTTCAGTGGCCTTATTAGATTTCCAGATGATACAGTTTTGCTTTGGTTTTTTTCATAACTATGGTTCTCACAATATCCCTGCCCCCTTTTCCATGAGGGTTCCTGAGCCTTGGAGGAGGGAATATGGTATAGATGTACCATTTGTGGTTGAGAACTCCATAAATACTTATTCCTTGCATTTTAGTCAGTTGACCTGACCATACTCTCAGTCTCTGGGAACCACTGATCTGCTTTATGCCACCATGGTGTAGTCTTTTCTGGAATTTCATAGTAACTGAATCATACAGTGTGTTCTAGTTGCTTTTCTGATGCTATAATGAGATACTCTAACTAAAAGCAAATTTCAGTGGATGGTATTTATTTAGCTTACACGTCCATGTTGCAAGCCATCACTTAGGGAAGTCAAGGCAGGATCCCAATTAGAATGCAAAGCAGCAAACTAATACTGCTTGCTGGTTAACTTACTCGATCAGGATAAACTAGCATTCTTACACAGCTAAGAGTCAACTACCCAGGGTACCACCACAATGGACACAGTGCACCTCTTGCATCAGTTAATAATTTAGAAGCATTCCTACAAACCAGCCTAATCTAGAAAATTATTTAATCAAGGCTAGTCTCAAAGGTGACTCTGGGTTACATCAAGTTGACATAGCTAACAAAGACACATCATCTAATCAGTTTTTAACTTAGTTCTATGAGAGTCACTCATGTTGTTGACACATCAATGATTTGCTCCTTTCAATCACTAGACTGTCTTCTGACATGTCAAACAGAAGATTGTGTATATTCCCCATTTTCTAGATCTTTTCACCTATTCATGGATCTGCTGCTCTTTCTCGGTTAGCATTCCTAAACTTATGTGTGTGCTTGTCTTTCTTCGGGTGGATACATAGGAGTAGGACTTCTGGTCATCTCAGTAATCTGGTATTATGGAGAGTAATTGCCAGTTTTTGTCAAAATGGTTTCAAAAGACACTAGAACTAATCTGATCTATTAACTGTAGTGACCAACTGCACCAGTTACCCTTTTTGTTGATAAACCATTGATATTACTAAACATTTTTATTTGGACATTCGAACAAGAATGTACAGTATATAATTGCTCTTTTGTTTTCCCCTAATAACTAATAATAATGGGTAATTTTCTATGTGTTTGAGGCCATATGCTTACTATAAGTGAAATGTCTGTTCAAACTCAATTTGCTTTTCCTACTAAGTTCAAGTGGTTTTAAAAAACAAAAACAAAAACAAAAGACAAAAAAACAAAAAAAAATTTCTAAATAGAATCAAGAGATAGAATCAAGAGATAGAAATTTAAGAAAATCTTCTCCAGGACTTTAGCTTCCTCTCCCCCAGCCCATTTTCTTGACTATATTTTGAAACACAAAATAGTTTCCTGAAGTTCATTCATTTTTAATTGTTTGGTTATTCTATGGCTCAATTAAAAAGTCCCTTCCAAGTTCAATACGACCATGACGTTTTGTCTATATGATTCATCCTCTGATTTACATTCAGGGCTTTGTGGGTTAGGTCTTAGAGAGTTAGGTCTTAAAGAGTTCAGAATACACAATGATGTAAAATTTGAGACTCACTTCTTAGGAATGTCTCATTTAGGATTTTGTATGTGTTCAATCTTCAACAAGTAACAATAAAATAGTTTCATCTTTCCTTTCCAAACTTAAAACATTTATTTCTTTTTCTTGGTAGAAAAGGCACACTTTCCCCACAGGGAATATTAGGAAATGTTAAAAGATATTTTTCATTGTCACAGTTGGGGATTCTAATGCTACTGTCATCTTCTGAGTCTAGGATAGAGAGGCTGCCAAACATTTTATGGTGCACAGGATACTCTCCTACAAAATGGATTATCTGTCCTAAAACATAAAAACAGTGAGGGTGAAGAAACTCTCTGGCTTACTCCACAAGTTCAACTCCACAGCATGCTACTAAACAGACATGGCAAAGGGCATTACCCTCTCCTCTTGTTACTAGTTTTGGAGAACTTTATACATTTCAGCGTTAGGTCTGTAGAAAGTGACTGTTACCCTTGTAAGAGCACTTTTTTTTTCTGTTACTGCTTCTCAAAGGAATATTTTTGAGGTTCTGGAGATTAAATACAGGGCCTCATGCATGGTAGGTAAACATTCAACCTCAAAGCTTGTTTCATTCCTTTTGTAAGAGTCTTACAGTTAAATTACACCAATTATTTCAAGTGAAACGTTCACCATCTGTTGAAATAAACACAAGATTTTTCTCATTCTTAATGTAGTGAAAGGGAACAGTTGTTTCATCTTCAATTATTTTACAGAAACTTCACATATAAAAATATATTCATCCTTCAGGTATGATGACCAAGGCATAGCCAGTCTGTTTCAACCTGCTCATCACATCTGACAAGATTGTTTTAAACAAATCTCGGACATCATATTTTTCAACATTGACCTTCTTTTTTAAGTTATGTCAACACTGTTCTCCTGGAATATAACCAACTGGATTTTCAAGTATTATCTTTTAATGCAATTCTTGAATCACTTGTTTCTTTAGGATTTTTGCATGAGTGTCTCATGAGAAAATGAGCCAATAATATTTCTTTTCTGCAATATCCTAGTAGGACCTAGCCTCCAAGGTTATGCTAAACTGGAAAGCACTCCTTTTTTATTTTTTATGTAAGACTTATAAATGTTATACTTGAATTTTTCCTTAAATGTACTGGGAATTTCATTAATAAAGTCATTCACTCAGGCCTGTAACAATATCTGATGAGCTTAACAATTAATTTATATAATCACAAATCCAAATTGTTTAGAAGTACATTCAAATTGCATATCAACAACTTATTGGTTTAGATTTTAGTTACTGCTTTTGTTAATTCAATAATTAAACATTTTCATAGTCACACTTTTTAATTTATTCCAAAATTATTGGCATAAAATTGTTTAAAATCCTTGTAGTTGTTCCTTTTATTTTTATTTTTGATACAGGGGAAGTATTAGATATTTTACCACTGTTGTGATAAAATACCCTTACCAAGACAACTTATAGAGGGAAGATTTATTTGGAGCTTACTGTTCCAAAGAGGAAATAATCTATGATGGCAGAATGGAGGACAGGTGGCCAGCAGCTGCAGCAGCTGAGAGCTCACATCTTGAACCAAAGCAGAAAATGAAGAACACACTAGGAAATGACATTCTTTTGATACTTCAAAGCCTGCTCCTAGTGACACACTTCCTTTAGGCCACACTTCCTAATCCTTCCCAAACAGTTTGACCAACTAGGCTATAAGCAATCAAACATAGGCACCAATCAGAGGTTAGGGAAATTTTAATTTATACCACATGGGGGTACTTTCTTCTTTATTATTATTAAAAATGAGCACTGTAATTTTCTGTCCTTCCAAGGACCCATTCCTCTTGACTTCCTTTCACTCTTTTAAAATTGTTTTCTGTTTCATTGATTCATATTATGATTTTTTAATCTTTCCTTTCTTTGGTTCTAATATATTATCCCTTGACAAAATTATGTCTAAGATGGAATGTAGGCACAATATATAAAATTTTTTAAATGCCGCCTATGTACCTAAAAGCTGTTGGAGGATGCAATATTCCTTAAGCAGCAATTGGACAAAATTGGTTAATAATGCTAATGTTTCCTTTGTCTTACAAATGTTAGATCTACTTGTTTATAACTCACTGAGAAAGGCTTGTGAAGATCCCCCACGATTATTGTAGAATTGTCGATTTCTCCTCATATTGCTGTCAAGTCTTTACTTATTTTCAGTCTGTGGTTAGCTGCTCACAGAAACATTCTATGTTCCTGATTTACTGAATGCTTTGTTATTATTGAAGCATTGCTTGCTCTCTTAAGGCAATTTGCTTAAATGTCTCCTTTGTTTGTATTAATATAGCAATATGATATTTCCTCTCGATTGTATTCACAATACATATCTTTTTAAATCTAATTTTGAACTTCCTATCATATTCCAAAACCCATTTTTCTCTCAGAGCAGCACAAAACTGGATACTGCACTTTATGTAGCTTGACACTCTTTTGTTTCATCTCAATCGTAGCATTTATTCCATTTACACTTACTGCGGTGGGTGACAGGTGCAGGTTTAACGCCATCTGTCATAAGTTTGCTTTACATTTAACCTAACTTCTCTATTAATGATTCCATCCCTCTCTTACTTGCATCTGGATTAATTGCTTAGGTATTTTATCCCATTGTTCCTTTGCTTCCTTGATTAGCTCAGTAGTTGCAGATCTTTTTATTATTCTCCAATTGGTCACCTAGACAATTATAAGATGCACATTTACTTGTACTGAAATAGTCTGTTTTGCTTCTACAATGTATTAAAATTCATGAGACATAGTTATTGTATTATAAATTCGCTTTAGTTTAGATTCAATCACATATTTATCCTTTAAATTACTTTTCAACTTGGTATTGTAGTAACAAATTTCAAGAGGGTTTCATTATTTCCCATCTGCCTGAAAATCACCCCTTAGAATTTCTTCTAGCAAAGGTCAACTAACCATGAGTACTCAGTCTTTTTATTCAAAAACAGGCTTATTTTATTCTCAGTTTTAAGAAATACTTATGTTGGACATAGATTGCTATCATGCCTAGTCAGTTCTGTTTCCCATTTCTTTGCAAGTTCTTTTCCCTGGGATCTTAAGAAAAATTAATTGTCTTAAACAGTCCTTTTAGAAGTAGCTAGAATTGTGTCTCGTTTTTATTTAAGATAGGAATGAGAGTTTTTGTTTTCTGTTGTATGGCTTTCTGTATACATTTTCTAAGAGTAGGAATAAAAAGAGTCTATCATAATTAAAAGTTCTTGAACTGTCTTATACATGCTTAAGTCTTTTTATTGATTCTCCTGTAACATCTAGAGATATAACACCAACAAACACATTATTAAGACTTTTTTTTGCATATTTCTAATTTCTTAGATTTTCTTCAATACTGTAAAATAGAAAAGTCTTGCGTTATTATGGGGACTTGCTAGATATCTGTCTGATTAATGAGGACTTCTCCCAGGAACAGTTGAGACATGTCGATCAGGGCCCATTGAAGACAGCCAGTGGCACCTTGCTGCTGGGAAGACATTTTTTTCCAACATCACTCCTCCTGTAGTGCTTCCAGGGAATTCAAAGAAAGGAAGATGGACATTATCATTCTCTTCCTGTTAGCCAGGGTAGAGAGGACAGCAAGGAGGAGAAGAACTTTTGTGTTCTGAATCACATTGCAATGTTCTTCTCCTTTATCATGTATAATTCTCTGTGTGTAGATCCAAAAAGAAATCTGAAAGCAATCCTATCCAAACAAAGTATCATATACTAAGATAGAAACAAGAGCCATATAAATTATGGATAAGGAAATGGGTTTGGGGGTCTTGTTTTGCCTCTTTCTAGTGGAATAGATTTGGCAAAAATTAAAAATCTGTTGAAATTTTAATTCCAGACTTATAAAGCACACGCTCTTGGGGTTTCGTAGCATTGAAGTCCATGATTATCAATGGTGACTATAACTTTTATAGACATGACCTAAATATTTTAGTCAGTAGTTTCAATTAATGCTAAGTTTATTATATCCTTCTAATTTTTTTCAACAGCAATACACACAGGGAACAAAATTACTTGTCCTTTCATCTTTCATTCATCTCTCCTGGTATTTAAATGCAAATACTAGCATGGAAGGAAGCTGTCCAAGGTCAGGTATGAGGATAAAAGCAGAAAATTTGTTAAATGACCCATCTTTATCTCTACTCCCTTGGCATTGACAACAAATGCCTCCAGACCCTATTCGTTTTGTCAGCTTTGCTGTGGTTTGTTTTTTTTTTTTTTTGCCTCTAGTCTGTTACCCACACAGGATACTAGTTTGAAAATTTCCCTTCTGAAATTTCTCTCAATTTTAGCAAAGAAGCATGGAGTTCACAGGTAGTTAGGGAAAGGTGGTTCTTAGAGCCAGTTTGCCACATCTTGGATCCTTGGGGACAACTGGGGAAAGGACCCAAGCAAAAGCTGGGCATAGGCTTTTTGTAGCTGATGAGTAGTAAAAGGGACTTGAAGATTAAGATTGTTTTACTGGCATCACATAAGGCTTTTTCTTAAACTTTTAACCTTTTTCACAGATAATGAGTAGCAGACACAAAAGGGGAGAAAAGTTATAGTATGTTTTTTTATGAATGCTCAGCTCTAAAAGAATCTCCTATCTTCTCTTTAATCTTTTCTTAAATACCTAATCCCCCTTCCTCAATTCATGACTGCAATCTCTTCCTCACCATGAGGTCCATCCACCCAGCATCCTAAGATAAGATCCCAGATCTTAAGATAAAAAGGGAGAAAAATTGAGATAGATAGATAGATAGATGGATGGATGGATAGATGATAGATAGATAGATAGATAGATAGATAGATAGATAGATAGATAGAT
>JADRCD010111334.1:0-17355 GCA_019843815.1 Montemys delectorum
AAAAAAAAAAATGCTTATTCTTTCTCTCTTCCCCCCCAGACCAATCATCAAGCCTAGTGATGGAGAAATGGCAATAAAAATAATAACAACACAAAATAATAAAACAAAAATTTAAAAAGCCCTGTAATATTTACATTTCCATTAGCCCAACAGCTGCAGCGACTTGATTATACGTAGGTCACAATATGGGGCCTCTGGGTCCTGAATACGCAATGTTATTTTCTACAAGTTTACAAAGCTGGGATTCTCATTACCTTCTGGGTTTTTTTTTTCTCCATCACCTCCCGGGAGGCAGTGGAGAATTGGGTGGCACCTGCTGCCCACATGGCAGACTGTGCCAAAGGACACCCACATTTCATCTTCTCCGTGCTGAGAGCTCCAGTGCCAGCCAGCTCTGTGATTTTCACCCAAGCCAGGGCAGTCCTGGGAGGCTCACACAATCATCTCCACCGAGGGCAGAGGACCTTGGAACAAAGGTCAGTAAGGATGGCAGGGCCAGCTGCTCTGGAGCCAAGGGCAGGGGAAATTAAAGCCATTCATTTGCATATTCCTCAACCTTCCCATTCTCTTGGGGCTGGGCAAGACTCTGGTCTCTACACCAAGGACAGATCTCTGCTCCTGGAGTCCCTCTGCCAATGAGGGTTGTCTATTCCTGGCCCCAAGCCTGGCATCTCATAGCAAGCAACGTAGGGTATGGTCTCATGACCCAGGAGTTCCCCCTTACATGGTGAGTTTAAACACTCCTGAGAAAGAACTTCAACAACTTTGGTTGCTTTCTAAAAGCCATTTGAATAGCAGTGTGTATTGGAGGGGGAGGGAAGTATTGGTAATGGGTAGGGTGCAGCATGAAATCACAACTGTTAATATCTCACTCAACAGACATTGTTTCTAGCCTTTCCAGTTAAACCTACAGAGGTGACATGTCACCAAATAATAATGTTTTCCCTCCTCAACATATCCATCCATACCAGTGATTTCCCACAGTGCAAATAATTAGCTCTACTCTTAAGGAGTCCACAGACTGTCACCCGCTCAGACTCCTTAGTTCTCTCTGGTGTGTTCCATAACCGGTTTCAGAAGAGGCTCACTGTTTGAATAGCATTTTTACATACGCCCCTCTGGTTACAGCAGTAGGAATTATTTATTGGAAGAGTGGGCCATATGCAGCTGACTGAAAAGTGGCCCCTGGGACCAGCTCAGAGTCTTGTGCACAGTGGGAGCTTGAATTGCACTCATCCCTACCATGTCAGTGCCCCTGCCGGTGGCATGGTCAGGGCTCTCGTGGGGTTGTATGTACAAGCAACTTGCTTCCCCCTGCAGACCAGGAAACAAAGGGAACCCAGAAGTGAGACAAAACAGTGTCAGAGACCTGCCTCAGGCAGAGGGGAGACAGTGAGCATGCCACAGGCCACTGGCTACACAGTTTGTCCCAACCTGACACTCAGGACTCTCAGAGCAGTGAGAGAGAAAGTTCTTGAAAAGTCATTATCCATTTAATCGTCCAAATCTAAACTTAACTTCCCAGCAACCAAACTCGATGGTCAACTGGCTCATGTACATTCTGTGTCCTTCAGTCGTCAGTCCATGTCCGTGTGTCTGGGGATGGTTGATCGCAAGAGTCAGCCAGCAGCAGCACTCGGGGGCCTGCTCTGAGCAGGAGATGCTGTGCTCGGGTGTAATGAAGTCATTCTAGTTCATCTCTCAGAGGGCAGATTTACATGTAGAGTCCCAAGCATCTTTGGAATGTCTCTCATGTGTCAGGAAATTAGAGAAGATGATACTCTGATTCCACAGGTCTGTGATAGATCTTAGACCCATTTAAGGATTTCCTTACACGGTGTGATGGAGGGAAGCCAACCTTAAGTAGCTTTATGCGTGTGGTTTGATTTCTGAAAAAGATTGCTAATCCTAGTGGGGATTTTTCTAAAAGCCTCTGTCCCTATGCAGTTGGCTTTTATAATTATCAGATATAGGCTCTTCTTGTGTAAATGCATTGTGGAGCAGGCTCAGCAAATTGCTTTACTTAATGAATTTCAAAGGTAGACTGGGTCCTTGAAGCGTCTTATCTGCTAGAGTTGCCATTCCAATGTTCTTTGGCTGTTAACTTTGGGCACTTGTTGAAGACTTCTCCAGCACTCTGCAGGGAGTAAAACAGAAAGCATGAGGAGGGTCGTCCGTCGTTCATTTGTTTGCCTCAAGGTTGATGTGGCAGGGTGTGTGCTTTCTAGACATAGGCTGGTGCTTCCTGTGCATAATCCCCAAAGCAACCAAAGCTGGAGGAGTGGCAGGTGACTACGTGGGTGGGGGACATGAGTGACATTTATCCAGGTTCTTACCTTTCCCCCATCCATCCCTCTGCCCCACCTCCCTAAGTTCTAAGCGATCTGCCTCTGATAATAACACACTGGAGAGCAGGCACAACCAGATTTCAGTTTCACAACTTCTCAAAAGTTAAAACTTGTGACGCGTCTTCCCCTGACTTAGCCGTGGAGAAAGGGGTTTATTAAGGAGTAGGTGAAGAAATGAAAATCAAACTTCCTGGGAAGTAATTATATCGGTTTATAATAAGCCATAAGAATTTGAAAAGAAGTGGGGGGGGGGAGCAAAGCCAGCCAAGGAGTATATCGAGGATATTAAAGTAAGTAATTTTAATGTCACCATTTGATATCCAGGAACATGAACAATTTGTAGTTCTCGAAACTGTCAGGTTGAAGCATCCATCTTTCTGCCATAGGAAAGGTGGCAGGGATGGGGGTTATACATCCCACAGTATAGAAAAAGAGGAATCTCTGATTCCACTTCGAAGGTGTGTCTCGTAGGGAGACAGCCAAGCAGTTTGGCTGTTGTTGCGCTTTCGCTTTTGTCAAGCCCCAGCTCAGTCAACAGCCCCTAGGCAGGTGAGCAGACCTCTCTACAATATGTTAATGCTCCATATCTGACCTGAGAGTGATTCGTAAGGTGCCCATATTCCTGATGTGGGAAGCAAGGAGTGAGTGTATGAAGGAGGTCCCTGTAGAGATCGGCCCTTAGGAGTCAGTCACAGAGAACAGATGGAGCCTGCAGGCCACCCACCAGTGACACCGCGGCTCCGGGTTTGGCTCTATCTTCTCAACAGCCAAATGCATTGCACAAGCTTTCCCACACAACTGAGATGAAGACTGAAAAGCAGTTGGATCTGACCCAGACCACCGATGCCATTCCTCGAGGTGCCCACATGTCCTCGCAGGGTACCGTTCCTCCAGGCTTGCTTGTCCACTGCCAGACATGGATGTCCAACATGACACAGGCCCAGTGATGGATAATTAAAGTGAATGGCAGTTCTCCCTGAGGAGCACAAGGTGTGGGGGTGTGCCATCACACAAAGGGATACCCAGTGGAGCACATACATCAGACATAGCCAGGCATCAGCAAAGACCCTGTGAGGCAGGGTGAGTGTCAGCTGGGCACAGCAACCTTTTCAACAAGTAGCACCATACATGGGAGCCCCACATGGGAGGCAGATTGCTTCATCAGGGGTCTGAACAGGGCTGGTCTTTAACTGCTCTTGACTCTGAACCAAGCTGGTCCTGGCTCTCAAAGAGGTCACTGTGGGCTGTCCCTTATTTGAGTAAGAGCAGTAGGTGAGGAGCCTATAGATGAGGCTTCTTCACAGAGCTCTTGAGCAGTGTAGAAAGTGTGGGCTCCCTTCCAGGGGCAGGTGAGAACCATTTAAGGTTTTCTTTTTTTAAACAGCTTTATTGAGACGAAATTTACATACCATGAAATTCACCCTTTTAACGCAGTTCAGTGGTTTTTAGTCTCTTCGCAGTTACGCAATAACCACCACTATCTAATTATAGAACACTTTCCTCACCCCAAAAGCTCCTATGGAATTTATGTCACATGAAGATTAGTGCAACCACCACAGCCAAAGTTTTGTATTGGTCCCTCTCCTCAGTGAGTATTTTTTAGGAAATCAGTACTGTATATACTTTTAATGAAAATATAATTTTATCGTGCTCCCCTTCCCTTAAAGAAATTAGTATTGAAAGGTGTCATGTGGAAGGTGACAGATGAGTGGTTCTCAATGCACAGCACCCATCGAGGACTGATCTGGAAGACAGGTGCTGGATCTAGGGCTGTCCTCAGAGCTCCCACAAAGGAGACACTCACTGAGCTCATAGGCACAGAGTAGTCTCTTGACTTGTTACCATGGTTGTCTGTGCTTAGTTCTTCTAGCTGGTAAAGAAGTCTCTGGAAATCCCGGGGAGGGGATGTCTTTCTCTTTCTCTGGTAGTTACTAACTCCCCATGTAGTATTTTTAATCAATTTGCAGAGATGGACAAGATTCTTGTACAAATAAAGCTAAGATCTGGACTCAATTCTAAACTTCCAGGACCTTATAGTGGGCTAGCAATCCACCTACCAAGGCCTCTCTGCATCTCTTGCTCATGCCTAGAAAATGCAAATATCAGCCAAGATCCTTAAGTAATGGAAATTAGAATCCAAAATTACAAAAACTTCATTTGAAGCCCTACCACTCTTAAGACCTGCTTAACTTGACAACAAGGTCCTCAAAGACCCTGTATTTAGCCATATATCACACTGGCAGCATGGGCTCGGTCCCAGTGAGATAACTGAATATGCACATATGTGAGGGTGGGTGGAAGGAAGGAATGACGGGTTAGTGGCTGTCGGATGGATAAATAAATGCATGGGTAAACTGGAGGGTAAGTGCATATGTTCACCGATGTGTAGAGAAGATATGTATGTGTGGGTGCTATAGTGGAGAGCTAGTGGATGGATGGATGGATGGATGGATGGATGGATGGATGGATGGATGGATTATTGTAAAGATCCATGGTGTATGGATAAATGTATATGTGTATGGATGGACATATGGATGGATATATGGATGTGTAGACAGACTGAAGATTGGATAGGTGGGTGGATGTGGATGAATAGATCATTGAGTGGATGATGAATAGATGGGTGGATGGATAGATGGATGTGCAGACAGACTGAAGATTGGATAGGTGGGTGAATGTGGATGAATAGATCACTAAGTGGATGATGAATAGATGGGTGGATGGGTGGTTGGGTAAAAATAATGAATTGTTCAGTGCATGATGGTGCATGAATGGGGGTCTGTGTAGAGACTGATGAGAGAGTGGATAGGTATATGTGCTGGTAGTTATAGTGAAAAAATAGATAGATGGGTGGGTAGATAGATGGATGGGTGGATGGATGAATGGTTGTATGGATGGATGGATGGATGGATGGATGGATGGATGGATGGATGGATGGGTGGGTGAGTGGGTAGATGGATGGATGGATAGATGGATGGATGGATAGGTGGGTGGATGGATGGATGGATGAATGGATATGGGTGGGTGGGTGGATGGATGAGTGGATGGATGGATGGGTGTGTAGATGGATGGACAAATGGACAGCTGGATGGGTAGATGGATGGATGGATGGATGGATGGATGGATGGATGGATGGATGGAATGAAGACTATGTAGGGAATGAGTAGATTTACAGATGGATTGTGGGTGTGTAGTCAGGTGGCTCGATGAATTGGTAAGCTAATGGACGGGGGGGTTAATTATTACTGCTGAAAGACCTAGCTATTAGGGAAGCACAGCAAAGCTCCTGAGAGTAAAGGGAGACCTGTGCTGAGACTGAACAAGGGAACACACAGAGAATAAGGAGACTGGACGCACAGTGGGTTCTAGATGGAAACTCACTGCACAAAGGACAGCCGTGTCTAATTTGTCAGCAGATTACTGAACAATGAGATGTACAATGAGATGTTTTGTGCTAGAGCTCTTCTTTCAGAGTGTGAAGTCTCCTTAAAAGCCGACAAGCTGGTGTTTAAGGAATTCATCCAAAGCACAGGAGCCAATGAGGACAGGGAGTCTGAAACCCGTGGCAAGGCCTTTGGGTGACAGAATTGTCATAATCACCTGCTGTGACATTGTTATAGTCCTTTATTTTATTTACCTGGGAAGTTAGCAACATCTCCAGCCAATTTCTCTGCCCACCCTAGTGTCATGCCCACTGTGTGGAGCGAAGGGTTGGCTCATCTTACCCTCCCACAGTAACTCTGTGAAAGGTGACACCCAGAGAGAGGGAGCCAGGGATGTCTCAAGAAATAGAGCACCTGGGGATTTCAGCCCTGAACTCAGACAGAACTTGGTGATGGCTGTCGTTTAGAGTGGTGGTCACAGTGAAGACAACACACTTGTTATGACAGTAATGGCTGTGATGAGGGACAGTGGCCATGGAAGTGCTTGTGGTACTGATGAGGACAGCATTGGTAGCTGTGACATGGTGATGACAGATGGAGTTAGGCAGTAATTGTGGTGATGATGATCATAATGGTGGGTAGTGATTGTGGTGACCATGGTGGTGGCGATGATGGCGATGATGGTAGTCATGTTGGTGATAGTGACGGTGTACTGGCTGGTTTTGTGTGTCAACTTGACACAGGCTGGAGTTATCACAGAGAAGGGAGCTTCAGTTGGGGAAGTGCCTCCATGAGATCCAGCTGTGGGGCATTTTCTCAATTAGTGATCAAGGGGGTAGGGCCCCTTGTGGGTGGTGCCATCCCTGGGCTGGAAGTCTTGGGTTCTATAAGAGAGCAGGCTGAGCAAGTCAGGAGAAGCAAGCCAGTAAGGAACATCCCTCCGTGGCCTCTGCATCAGCTCCTGCTTCCTGACCTGTTTGAGTTCCAGTCCTGACTTCCTTGGTGATCAACAGCCATGTGGAAGTGTAAGCCAAATAAACCCTTTCCTCCCCAACTTGCTTCATGGTCATGATGTTTGTGCAGGACTAGAAACCCTGACTGAGACAGACGGTGATGATGATGATTATGATGATGATGGTGATGGTGTGCTGTGGGTTGCCCCGATGCTGTTTTCTAATGCTAATTTTGCTTCCTCAAGAGGGCAGCAGTCCTTCAGGTACTCAGGTGATACCATGTGAATCTTGTGCCCATTTTTTTACTGGTCAAATAAAGGCTAGAGCCTGTGATTAGAGGAGAAAAAGGTGGGACAGGAGGTCTAAAAGAGAGAAGGAGGAAGAGGAGGTGGAGCAGAACCAAGTGGCCGGGAGAAATTGCAAGTAGCAGTGGTATCATAACTGGGGGACAGGTTGGTGTGGCAGGAAAGCTGCCCAATCTGGGCCAATAGCTTATAAATATAATAACTGTAGTGTGCATTTTCATATGGGTTTATTTATTCCTATGGCTAGGAGGAAGTGCATTGAGAAGCCCTCCTATTCAGGTTGCCTCTCCAGGAATCTTAGGGATGCTGTTGCCGGGATAAAACACCAAGTTGGGAAGCAAATGGTTTTTCCGGCGTAAGCTTCCACATCACTGTACATCACTGAAGAGAGTCAGGACAGGAACTCAAGCAGGGCAGGAACCTGGAGACAGGAGCTGAGGTAGAGGTCATGGACAGGCGCTGCTTTCTGGTTTTGTTCTCATGGCTTGCTCAGTCAGCCTGGTTTCTTATAGCTCCTAGGGCCACCAGCCTCAGGGTGGCACAGTTACTAATTAAGAGGATGCTATGCAGGCTTGTCTACAACCCACTCTTAGATAGGCATTTTTTTTCCATTGAGGTTCCCATCTCTCAAATGACTCTAGCCTATGTCAAATTGACAAATTCACCAGGTCTGAGTGGAGGTGACCCCAGGTGGCCAGGGTAGTAGCTGCAGGAGGGGAAATGATGCCAGGGTATTCTCGAGACCCTCAGGGGCAGCACAGTGAGCTGCAGGGCTGGCTGCCAGGGGCTCACTGTGGAAAGTCTGACTTAGTGAGAGCAGCTGTTTTTGTGAGTGGCAAACCTGTGCTTCCCTGACTAGTCTCCAGTGAGCTAGAGATGGTCCTCAGTCTCCCCAAGCCCCTGTGGTGTTCTCCGCACCCCATCCCTAACCCCTCCCACACCTAACATATAGGCTGGCCTGTGAGACCACATTTCATTCAGAAGCAGCCCTGCTGATATCTGGGGTGTCATATGAGACCTGACTGGGGGCCAGGGTCCCAGTGCAGAACTCAGCCACATTTTTAGACATACATGGCCTTATACCTGAATTCTCTCAGGCTCGTTGCCATGTGCTGCTCATTCCAGAGTTGAGCAAATGGTTTTAAAAGATGTATTGATGAGCAACAGCCAGGGACCTGGCTCTGTGGTTTCAGGGACTGCAGTGAGTTAGAGCCTGGCCTGTGGCCTTCTCTGCTCTGCTCTGCTCTGCTCTGCTCTGCTCTGCTCTGCTCACAGAGTTGTGCATTCTAATCTTCAGCCCTGTGGGGCTAATGAGCCACACAGTAAGTACTCCACACAGTTACAGTCCCCAGGCTGGCAGTGGGAGGCCAGAGCATCCTATAGGAAGTGAAAAGCAACTTCTTCTATGTCCTGGGCGGTGGTAGGGCGTGAGAAGGGGTGGACAGGGTGGGGGGATAGAGCATGAGAGAGAAATGTAGCCTGGTTGTGGGGTGATTCTGGGTGAGGGGGGATTTCTCTCCTGGGAAGAGGACCTGAGCTTGGAGAGGGGGGTCTTACGGGGGG
The DNA here is from genome assembly GCA_019843815.1 of Montemys delectorum. NCBI lineage: Eukaryota > Metazoa > Chordata > Mammalia > Rodentia > Muridae > Montemys > Montemys delectorum. Next base: position 8,553 of record JADRCD010111334.1, read on the forward strand.
AGCTATAGCCTAGGGAGAGAGAGGATGAGACCTGGGAGAGGTCCAAAGCCATGGGAAAGGGTGGAATCTAGGGAAGGGAACGGGTTTCTAGGGAAGGATCAGATCCTAAGGAGGAGGCCAGAGCCTTGGAGGAGGGTTGGTTCGGGTGAGGCATCTTTTCTTGGAAGCTGGAAGCCCTTGACTAGGCAGGGAGGGCTGTGGCTCCTCCCTCAGACCAGTGGCTGGGTAGCTGGGCAGTGCTCTGTGCTGAGGAACCCTTGGTAGCCCAGGGAGGAGCTTGATTACTTCTTCCTAGGCTGCTATTCTCTGGAATTGGAGGCTGGTCCGCCTGTGTTATTTCTGCATTTGTGCACTTGTTCACTTAACCTGCACACTGACCTGGAATGGTCCCTGCAGGAGGCACAGGATGTTTGCAGGGGAATCTTATTGAACAAGACCCAGCTCTTTCCACTTGGCTAGCAGTGGATCAGAGAGATTATTCAGCACTTTGCTGCCCAAAGCACTGGACTACGTGGCAGTCACCGGGCCAAAAAGTCACTTTGAAACCTTATGACCAAGTCCATGAAAAATTAAGACGCCCATTAAAAATTGAGCTGACAAAGGAATTGCCACTTTAATTCTCGCTGTTCAGGCTCCAGATCAGAACACGCACTTAATCATGAAGCCACTGTGAGGCTTTCTGACAGGGGGGTTGACAAGGAAGGGCTCTTAGCTGGATTAAGGGACAAATCCGAAATTAACCCCAGGCTGGAAGCTCCACGTGAGAGCTGGCAGATGAGGTGGGTGATAGGAGATGTTTATGCCTTCCTCCAGCTAAGCCTTGCTGAGGATCGGGACTTCCCACCAGAGTCTAACACCCCTGTCTTGCCAAGCTTTCTCTATTATCTTTGTGACCACTGCTCCCTTTGGCTCCCTTTAGGGCCTCCTTGGGGCAGGGTCCATCAGCACAGTGGTTCCAAAAGCAGAGGAAGGTCCCCAATACAGACAACTGGGAGTCGGAATGAAATCTGCTCTGGCCACTGAATTAGTCCATAGGATCTTGGGTTCTTGGGTCCTGGAACAAAGACACTGGCAAGGGACACATGGTAGCAGGAGGGAGGGGAACTAGTTTATTAAGAAAGAGAGGGAAGTCCTGAAAATGATGGTGGGCTCTAGAGCTGGGGAAAGCCCTGGCTTAGAGCCAGGGCCCTCAGGGCCATGGCCTTTCTTCCTAGGTCATTTACACAGCTCTACCACATATGGAGGTCTGGGTTTTCTCCCTCACTGGCTTCCAGGCTTCCTCTGCCGCTGTTTTGTGTTTGGAGGTGTTGTTTTGTGTGATAATCTTGATATCACATCCTACCCACATTCTTAGCTTCCTGTTGATTGGTGAACCATGACTCCCGTGTCTTTTTGCATGTTCTGAAATGACAGAGATCACTCACATAGACAGGAGACCCTGGTGCTGAGCCCCCTTCTGCCTCTGCTGGAAGCATGAGCTTCTAGGACAAACCCATCCCCGGGGGAGAGTGGGGAGGGTTGGGAGAAGACACGGCCCCTCTGAACACAGCAGAATCCCCTCCGCAGGCCTTTCTTGGGTTCTGTTAGTCTATGATACTGGCCGGTCCTTCCGTAAACCCAGATGGTAGTAACAAGAGTTCCCTTTGCTCTGTTGAAGTTTCAGGTCATCCTTAATGAAATGAATGTTGATGAGGGGTCAACCAGCACTGCAGAGTGGACGGCCATGTTAGCAGGAGGCCACAGAGGCTGTCAGCAGAGTCACAGGGTCTTAGGGCAGGGAGACACCAGAGGACAAGCCATAGGACCTCAGTAAGGGGGTGTCACAGAGCCACATTGCCAGAAACGCAGACAAACTTCCACAGTGTCAGAGATTACCAATAACACATATACAAGGAATAACTTTCGGTAGCAGCAACCTGCCAGATAACCTGAAGTTCCAGGGAGAGCCGGGAAGTCCTCAGCCCTTAACACTCACACGGGGATCAGATCATAGGCTAGCATGACGTCATGTGTGAGGTCATGAGTAAGGTCATCTCGTCTCAGCATTTGGCATCCATCACTGTGTGGGGGTCAGAAGAACTAGTTGTCCCCTCTCCTGATCTCTTATGTTCCATAAATCCTTGGACTTGGTTTCCCTCGTGTGTTTAATACACCCATGTATTCCCCACTGTCTCAATTCACCCCAATAAATGTATATGGTGGCCCTCATGCTACTCCCCAAAATAAGTCACTCATCACCTGGAGCTTGATGGGTAGTGCCTGAGAGACTGTCCATCAGGTAGTGTCCCAGTGGTACTGCTCCCACCAAGAGCTGCCGGCTTCCTCCTCGGAACAGTCAACATGACATTAGAATGAGCCACACAGCTTGAAAACCCACCATTCTACACAGGAAGGGGAAACTCAGAGCATTAGGGCAAGCCTTCCTCCATCACGGAAGGAAGCCTTCAGCACCAAAGGACCAGAGGGAGGAAGGTGGCTTGACTACACTGTACACTTACTCGGCGTCCCAAGACCCCTCCCCAGGCAGCCAGTCAGACGATGGGATTGGAGTCAGAGTTCCTAAAGATATACACACACTCTGGGTCTCAGGTGTGCTGTGCCTGCTTGAGTCTGTGGTGAGTTAGAAGCCAGGAAAGCCCGCCATAGAGTTGGCCTCATCAGAGGGGACCGAGTTCCCCCGAGAGCGTTAGGACCCTGGAGAACCCTTATCCCTGTGGGAAATATTCCAGGAAGTCTGGGGTTCAGGGAAGATTAAAGGCTCATGAAACCCACCTATGGAAGTCATCCTAGGGGACCTGAGACCCTCAGCAGGGAAAGAAGCCAGGGGTCTGAACATGAACCCTTTTGACTATGCAAAAGGAGCTATTTCCAGAGGACACTGCCCCACCTAAGTTCATGGCCAAGGAGACAGAATTAATGTGAATAGGGGCTTTTCTTCTCCAACTCCCCCCCTCCCCGGGTTCCTAAGGGAGCTCTTTCTAGGACACAGGGTGTGTCTGACCCTGGCTGGTGTTGCTGGAAGCATGGGCAGTCCCCAGCAGACATAGGGGAGGAGACCAGGATATACCCTTTTCACAGAAAGCCTAGAATAGCCGTTTCCTGTACAATCACAGTGGATGCATCATAGGCATCCACACCAGAGTCCAGAGGGACAGAATAAGTGAGTTTGCAATTTACTCTAGCTGTCTTCCTGGGGTGGGAGAGAAGCCCTCAAAGCCTCCATAAGTCCCACTGTATAATGGTGACCCAGTATCAAACTCCTGACCCAAATATTCTCCGACAAAGCCACCTCCGAGAGTTCTGAAAATTGAGGGGCCAAGACCTCTCTTTGCTTTTGTGGCGACATGTGTCCCTAAGTAGGACCTGGACTACAGAAGGTTAATTGACAGGGGTTGGTGCTGGGTGCAGAGGTGGGTCTTGGGAGCCAAGGCTTAGAGCAGCCAACAGGACCACAGAGACTCTAGGGTCCAGCTTTATTAACTTTCCAGTGACTAACTTGGCCATGCCTGCTGTCCTCGCAGTGAAAAGCAATCCAATCTTCAGAGGAGCTGGGTCCAAGTCCAAGCCAGCCTGACACTTCTGCCAGCATCTGTGGGGTGGTGAGGGACAGGCTCACCTTGCACTGTGGCCTTGGAGCTGTGACCAAATTAATTTTCCCTGAGAACAAAGAGGCCTGGTTGAGAGCCAAGAGCCTGCTGAGCATGGCTCTTTATTCAGAACATGCATAAGAAAAGAAAATGCTGGAAATGTGGAGTTTGTATTCTTTATTAAGCAGGCACAGAGTGTGGGAGGGTCTGCAGGTGTGGTGTGTGTGTGTGTGTGTGTGTGTGTGTGTGTGGTGTGTGTGTGCATATGTATGTATGTTGTGTGTGGTATGTGTGTGTATGTATGTGTGTGGTATTTGTGTATGTGTGTGGTGTGTGTGCACATATATGTATGTGGTGTGTGTATATGTGTGTGATGTGTGTGCACATGTATGTATGTGGTGTGTGTGTATGTATGTATGTGGTATGTGTGTGTGGTGTGTGTGCATATGTGTATGATATGTGTGTATGTGTGTATGAAATGTGTGGTATGTGTTTATGTGGTATGTATGTATATATGTGTGTGGTGTGTGTGTATTTGTGTGTGTGTATGATGTGGTGTGTGTGTATTGTGTGAGGTGTATGTATGTGGTGTTTGTGTATTTGTGTGTATGGTATGGCGTGTATGTGAGGGGGGTATGGTATGTGTGTATGTGGTATGTGTATGTAGGTGTGTGTATGGGTGATGGGTGAGTGGTGATGTGTGTGTGTGTGTGTGTGTTTGTGTTCTATGCACTCTCAAAACACACAATGGCTGGTCCCAGGACCCCTTGGCAGGGATTTTGCTTACCCCTTTAAACCTTGGCAAGGGAGGGACATGTTTCTCTGTCCCTCTGGGAGCTAGGAAGGCACTATGGGGACACAGAGAGGAGATGTGTACTCACTCCCGCACACGGTGAATCTCTGTCTGCAGTGTCCACACAGTGACTGGACAACAGTGGCTTTCCTGGCACTGTGATGCTGGGGGAGCAGGGGGTGTGCATGAAAGCAGGGACTTTCACAAACTCTCCTCTGTCCTATTTTTCTAACACATGAAGTATTTCCACACATGATAAGAAAGATATCTTTTTCATTATCTTAGAAATTATCAGGCCCTGCTGTAAACCTGCGTCTGTTCTGATCTTACCTGGAGTCAGGGTCATGCTATCAGTGAGCCTTCCTCACTGGGGAAGGTAATTACTGGCCTTGAACTTAGACTCTTTTTTTGTTGTTGTTTATTTTTTTTAAATTTTTGTGTACAAGTGTGTCTGTATGTGGGCATGGGCATGTCTGTGGAAGACCTCACAGGGCTCTGCATCCCCTGGAATTCTAGACAGAGTGATCCATGGACTTAACCACTGAGCTGTCCTCCCGGTCACGAGTTTGGAATCTTTATCCCAGGGTTTTTTTGCCCTGTTCTTACACATTTGGAGTTTGACTTCTACTCTTGAATGAGTTTCCTGCTTGCAAAAGTTACTTTGAATTTTGACCTTACTGAACTGTTCAAAAGCATAAGCCAAAACAACAGATCCAGTGTGGCATATTATCTCATAGGGTGTAAAGCGTGACCCGCTGGTGTGTCTTTGGACTGATTTAGACTTTAGGCTGGTTTCCAGGGGACCAAATGTGCAGCAAGGGCACAAGATAGCGCCCTATTTGGGGTGAGAGGCTCAGGGTCAGGTCTCCCTGACCTCAGGTCTCAGGAGAGTTCCATCCTGAGGACACATCAAAGTTCAGCCGCAGTGCAGGCTGGATAGAGTGTGCTCCTCTCAGCGGGTCAATTTGTGTTTATCTCTTCCCATGGCTGCCCTCGTGACCCTGCAAGCCACTGAACTGCAAAGTGTAATAGATATTTACAGAGAGCCAGCAGAGGCCCTGATCTCTTAACTCCAACCTCAGATCCGTGGAGGCAAATTTTTTTTCTAAGTTTCTCTCCAGATGTTTGCCAATGTGTGGACACAGCTGGATTAGTGCTAGGAAAGAAGGCGATTTTTCTGCAGTCCTGTGAGATAACACTCCCTCCTGCAATGCCTAGGAATGGACAAGAACCAGACACTGTTACAAAGAGACCAGAAGCAAAGACCTCCCTAGAGGGAAAGAAGAAACACACAGCAGGTGACCGGTTCCTCCCAAGTGAGGGTCTAAGGCTGAAAATTTTGCTTTACAAATAAAGAGCCCTTTATTTGACACTCTGATTTGGTGTCCTTGCATTAAGAATTAACCCTTTCCCTGGCTGAGGAGATAGCTCAGTCTGTAAAGTCCTTCTTGTACAAACCTGTAACCTCACCCTGGGGCAGTAGAGACAAGTGGATTCCCGGGCTCACTGGCCAGGCAGCCTCACCTGTTTAGTTCCAGGCCAATGAGAGACCTTGTCTCAAAAACTAAGGTAGCTGGTGACAGAGGGTCAGTACCCAAGGTTAAACTCTGCCTTTCACATGAGGTCCATGCACACAGGTGCACCTGCTCTCGCCCACATGCACACCACTTAAAAACAAACTAATACTTTGTAGCTAATATCATTTACTTCTTAGATGCTAGAAACATTGATTCAAGTATGAAATCTCTATCTTGAATTTCTTTCCTTCCCCACTGAAGCCACGATGTTCTCAGTGGTTTTAATATTTTTTATGCTGCACATGTACTTAACACTAGCCTAAGTTCTTTGATAAACCATTGTAGTCAGTGATCCCTGGGATGCCATGTGGAGAGTCCTGACTCCTGTGTTAGAGGGAAGGATTTAGGATTGCTGGCATAGAGTAGAGTGTGTGTGCCCATTCTCAAGATGGGGTGGGGGGAGTCTTGATTGCTGGCATTTGGCAATTAATGTAATTAGTTCTGTGTCAGGATTGAGTCCTCCAGCATGGGTGGATACTGGAAGAGGCAAAAGCAGCTCATCGTGACATTTTGTTGTTGCTGCTTTTGTTTGCTTGTTTCTATGGAGACATAACTGACTTGAATGGCCTCTGTAAGCCTGGGACAATCACCAGGAAGTCATGAGGAGTGAGTTGCTAAAACAACCGCTGTCCTTGTTTGTAATATAACATGTGCATTGTAAGTCCGTGTCATTTAATTCCCAACAGAGGCACTGCATGTAAGAGGCGGCAGACTCTGGATTCAGCGACAGGCTCCAGCAGGCTTCAGGAGCATGCTCTCTGTGTCCCTTTGGGAGGGCACTTCAGCACCCTCAGAAGAGCCTGCACACCTGTTTGAGGAGCTCTCGGTTTAATGGCAGAGTTACTTAACTCATGGGTTGACACTTGGACTTATGGTTCATTTAGCAGATTGCGTGTGGTTCTTTGTCTGTGACCTAGTAGTGATCCATTGGGGGGAAATGTCCTCTGCATCTGTACAATCATGAGTGTATGTGGCTCTATATGGAGCAGGGTAGAGGGAAGGTAGATTCTGACAGGGACATCTGGATACGATCTGAAGCACTGCAGCCACTGAGCCGCCTGTCTGCCGTCCTCTCCCTCACCCTTACTCTCCAGGTTCTGCTGGGAGAGTCACATGTGGTTTGGGCCTTCTAGGCTTACACAGAAAGGACCCAGGCTGACATGCTGACGGTGACAGGGGCTGAGCTGCACCCCCTGAGCATCTGAGTTGTGGGGAGCGAGTGCCTGTCTGCTGTTCTGGGTAGGGTAGCACATTTTCACATTTTTTTTTCTTTCACAAAAAAGCCATTTGATACCTGTGAGAACAGGGTCCAGAGATGCAAGATGGGTCTCAGATTATTAGGAAAGCTCGTCTTTGCAGGGGGAAGGGGGGCTTGTAATTGCCATGGGCTGGGCCAGGTCTCCTGTAAAACAGGACACTGCTTCCACTCCTCTTTGTTTGAAACACCCTCTTCTCTTTTTATTCCTTTTCCTTTTTGTGATACAGCCCAAGGGCATTTTCCTATCCTCTGTGAAGGAAATTCCTGCTATGGCAGATGCCAGCGGCAAACACCCCGGAGCCGTCTGTTGTTTCTGCCTTGGATGGGATTTTACAGCACTGTGGACTGTTCTGGAACACGATATCAAAGTAGGTGCTGCAGAGCTTGGCTGTGACTTCAGGCTTTCGGTGGCTGGTACAGAGACCTGCTCTGTGGAGGAACATGCATGTGGGGTTTTGGAAATGTTAAATAGATCATAACTTCCCTCAGCTCCGAGTCTGATTGCAGCACTCCGTGATGCGCGGCACACTGCAGGCAAGAAGATTGGATGCATTGTCTGGCAAAGGCGGGTGTGCACCTTACATTTCCCCAAGCTGCTGTGAGCACTGGGCCAACCAAAACACACCCCAGAAAAGGTCTGTGTCTGTTGATGTTGGGGGAAAAGACTCTAAGGCCTCAGGCAAGCTTAGAAGAGCCTTCTGCCACTCAGGCCTCGTTCAAGAAGAGCCCAGCCCCAAAAGTCAATTGGAAAGTAGGGGCAGGAGGATCTCTTCGAATCCAAAGCCAGCCTGGGTTCAAAGACAGCCTACATCTCACTATGTAGACCCTGTGTCTGAAATAAATACAAAACCATAAAAGTCAGTGTCAGGAAGGGAGAGGTTCTGAAAGGAGCCGTCTGATGGCCTAGACACCAGGCCCCCCTTTCAAATTCTCCCTGAGGATTTGTCTCTCTCTCTTTTTCTCTCAGCACTGTCTCTGTGTCCCTCTGTTTCTATCTCTGTCTCTTCCTGTGACTTTCTCCATGTATGTTCTACCTCTGTCTGTCATTTTCCCCTTCTGTCTCTACACACACACACTGTGGGCTCTAGCATAGCACAGTAGGGCCTCATGTAGCCTCACAGGGCAACTTTGCCCAACTTTGCTTTGTGGTATCTCTGCAGTCAGGTTCACTGTGGATTGCTGTTTTATGAGACTACAGCTAAACATGGCTCCTGAGATAAATTTGCAGCATGTCCTATTGATTTCTCGGGAAATCTTCTATGCTGTGGGACACCACTTCTGCCTGTGAGAGCCATGGCCAAAGGCAAAGTGCCAAGGAACGTCAGTGGAAGCCACGGGAAAGCTTCTAGGCCACGCTTGGCCTTCTTCCCAGCAGAGACATATTTGCTACTATTCTTCAGCCACCCAGCCACACCACATGCCACCCCCAGCTACCTAGTCACACAGCCATGCTGCGATGCCATATGCTCCTACACAGCCACAGCCACACACAGCCACTCGGCCACACCACATGCCACACACAGCCACTCGGCCACACCACATGCCACACACAGCCACTCGGCCACACCACATGCCACACACAGCCACT
>JADRCD010111337.1:0-16093 GCA_019843815.1 Montemys delectorum
TGCGTGCGTGCGTGCGTGCGTGCGTGCGTGCGTGCGTACAAGAATGTCGCTGTAGGATACGAGGGGGGAAAATGGAGGTTTGAGGGACTGCAGAGAGAGTTTAATAGCATATATGTAACATGGAAGTGAAAAGGAGAGAGGAGGATCCACCCACATATGTGCCCTCTACTTTCTATGCCAATTGAAAACAAATTTTAATTCGATCCCCAGCCCTTACAATGGCAGCTCACAATCATCCGCAACTCCAGTTCCAAGAGATACGATGCCCTCTTCTGACCGTCGAGGGCACCAGGCACTCACATGGTGCACAGACATACATGAAGATAAATGCTTACACAAATAAAATAATTTTTAAAACTAATTGTTTTCTTTTCAAGTAAATGTAGAATAAAAACTGTTAAGTCACGCCTCTGGAATGTCATGCCTGTGAATACGCCCAGGAAGCAGTCACGTGGCTCTGGTTCTCTGCCTTTCTTTGTGTCCGTGTTTTTGCTTAACTTAATGGTAAATTGTCTCCCATTTTACTGTCCCGTTTTATAGGCCTCTTTTAATTCCACTGCTCTCGCTGTGAATTTACAAGAATTCTTGTTTATCCTTTTAGTCACTAAAGGATAAAAAGGAAAGGAAAGAACTGAAGTTTAGTTGTTTTAAAAAAATATTGCCCTATTCATCTGAGTCAGTGTTTATTTATATCTCTGGGGGTATTAAAGATGTGAGAGAACCTTGATTTCTTTCTCCTCGCTATGTACTTTTCTATCGAACGTCCTTCTTTTGCTTGTACTAGGCCCTAGCTTCCACATCTGTCTTTCCCTGTGTCTCTCTGTTTATAATCAAACCTACTCTGTACTTCTTAGCTTCCTGGTGTAGAACATGCAGTTCTGCAGCAGAGCTTTCCATCAAAACAATGAAAAGGTAGACGCGGGTGATTTTTGAAATATTGGAGGGGTTTAAGGGCAGTGGAGGAAAATCTAGGCTGATATGGAAAGGAAAGACTAGATAGATGGCGGACTACCAAACTGTCCCCAAAGGCATTTGTCAGTGCCACAAACTCGGACATCAGAAGTTTTTCTGGGAAAGGTTTAGTGTCTCTGGTTCCTGAACTCCTTGAGATGGTCAGACTAGAGGAGATCCTGTCCACATTGCACTCAGACCCCACACAGCTGAGCACTCACTCGTTTAAGAGAAATGACTGTATTATGACAAATGTGCTGAATGATAAATGAAAGTCAGGGGTGGCAAAGGGCACCTGTGCCGCAAGCACCTAAGGGCCAGGCTATACAAGCTTGCGGTCTAGACGGGCAAAGCTGGTTTGGGTAAGAGACTTTATGCCTCAAAGAGATATGTACTGGCTAGTTTTGTGTGTCAACTTGACACAGGCTGGAGTTATCACAGAGAAGTGAGCTTCAGTTGGGGAAATGCCTCCATGAGATCCAGCTGTGGGGCATTTTCTCAATTAGTAATCAAAGGAGTAGTGTCATCCCTGGGCTGGAAGTCTTGGGTTCTATAAGAGAGCAGGCTGAGCAAGCCAGGAGAAGCAAGCAAGCCAGCAAGGAACATCTCTCCATGGCCTCTGCATCAGCTCCTGCTTCCTGACCTGCTTGAGTTCCAGTCCTGACTTCCTCTGATGATAAACAGCCATGTGGATGTAAGCTGAATAAACCCTTTCCTCCCCAACTTGCTTCTTGGTCATGATGTTTGTGCAGGAATAGAAACCCTGACTAAGACAAGATTCAAAGTTGCCTCAAGCAGCAGATTTCCAAGGGCTCTGGGAGAAATGGATAGACAGCCTCACACAAGCCTGCCATCACCCAGGACTCTGGAAGACCAGAAGTCACTATTCAAGATTATCAAATGGCCTTACCATGGAAATCAGGATTTCAAGAGTAAAAGCAACTTGCATAAGAGACAAGAAAACAGAGAGAGAAATAGACTTAGGTTTTACATACTGGAAATAATTTAAATTCTGGAAACTAGAGAATAACTTCATATCATAAAAGTGGGAGGAGAGGGGCTCATGAGCACCCACCCCTAGCTGAAGAACTATTGACAATTAGTGTCCACTGAACAGGGAGAGAGAGCTAGTTTTCTTTAAGAATGGCTCCTGGTAGATCTATCATGCTCCAGATGGTGCATGTCCAAGCACATGGGCAGCACAAATTGGACTCAGTGGGAAGGAGGGGGAAGCTTGAAGTAGGAACAAGATGGGGACATGGCAGAGGTGGATTTACGAAGAGTTTAACAGGGAAGTGGGATTTGTGTCACAGCCAAATACATCACATGCACACATGAAATTCTCAGAGAATTCATAAACTGTTATACATTTTTAAATGACATGCTGCTATACTTGAATATGAACCATACAGAGTCTACAGGTGAAAACTGATTGCTGATAATCGAAAATGATGGGCTGGTGAGATGGCTCAGTGGGTAAGAGCACTGACCGCTCTCCTAAAGGTCCTGAGTTCAAATCCCAGTAACCACAACCATCCGTAATGAGATCTGACTCCCTCTTCTGGTGTGTTTATATAATAATAAATAAATTTTTAAAAAAAACGGCAATGGATATCCTAGTTAGAAAAGAAACAGAAAAGAAAGAAAAAAAGTGTAGGCCAGGAGGCTGGTGAGATGGCTCAGTAGGCAAGAGCACCGACTGCCCTTCCAAAGGTCATGAGTTCAAATCCCAGCAACCACATGGTAGCTCACAACCATCCATAAAATGAAATCTGATGCCCTCTTCTGGTGGTGTGAAGTCAGCTACAGTATACTCATTTATAAACCTTTGTTGGGTGGTGGTAGCGCACACCTTTAATCCCAGCACTTGGGAGGCAGAGACAGGCAGATTTCTGAGTTTGAGGCCAGTCTGTTCTGTTCTGGAACCAGGACAGCCAGGGCTACACAGAGAAACCCTATCTCGAAAAAGAAAAAAAAAAAAGTGTGGGCCAGAAGACAGTTTAAAGTCATCGCTAGCTCAGAGAGAGGAGCACGTGGGAAGTATAGTAAACACAACAGGTGGAAGTTATATAAACAAGATCTAAGATCACAAAAAAAGAAGGGTGAGAATACAGAGACCAAGTTGAACACAAAAGGTTGCAAATTCCTCCAATTCGACAAAAGTATTAACTTACAAATTCCAGGGTCTAGTGAGCCCCAAGCATGATGAGCAAAAAAGAAAAGAATCATTATAGAAACATCATTATGATTTAGAGAAAACAAGAAAAAAAATCTTAGAGATTTATTAGAGGAGAAAAGGAAGTCTATTTTCAAACAGTTGCCAGGTGGTTCATAGATTAACTTTCATCTGTATTACTACGAGTCAGAAGGAATGGATGTTTTCCATTGATGAAGAACTGGTTCATGGACTATGATACCCTGCAAAACTATCTTTTGGCAATTATAGTAGAATGAAAGCATTTTAAAACATTAACTCCAAAGGAGTTATTACTAACAAATCCTAGCCTAAGGGGAGGGGATGTGCCAGGGCTAAAAGTTGAGTGTAGCTCAGTGGTAAAGTGCTCACCTGGCATGCAAGGGCCCTGGCTTCCATCCTCACCACTGTAGTCTATACCTATCTTAAAGTATACACCATCACATGGTGGGAAAGTGACCATGGATGAAAGACCAGTATTGTAAGAGTGAGTGGACAAACAAGCAGCTGGCATTCCACGCCATGTGGAGAGTCCTGACCCTAGTGGCACTACTTTCTACATATGGTTCTTTCATGATTAGGAGTGATAGCTACTTTATATTGTTGCTATTTTTTGGGTTACTTTCTTATTAAGAAGTTATTTATTTTTATTTATGCTTATGTGTGTGCTTGTCTGTGTGTGCATCACATGCATGCAAGTTTCCACAAAGGCCAAAAAGAAGGCATTAGAATTCTTTGAGCTGGAGTTAAAGGTGATTGTGAGCTGCCTGGTGTGACTGAACTCGGGTCCGCTGCAAGAACAACATCTGTTCTTAACCATTGAGCTGTCTCTCCAGCCCTCCAGGGTTAACCTCTTGGTCTTCCTGTGTTCTGTGCTCCTTCTGTGTTCTGGAATGTATGTTAACATAAGGGGTTAAAAATGTCAGTGTAAATGAGGAAGGAGTTATGAAGGCCCCACCCCAGCTGAGGAACAACTGGCAGTTGATAACTGCTGGAGGAGGGAGAGTCTCTTTTTTTTGGGTGTGTCTATTGGCAGGTGGCTCATTCCCCAATGGATGATCCCATGCCCATGTGCATATAGGCAGCTCTAGTTGGATTCAGTGGGATGATGATGATGATGATGAAATAATAACAATAATAACAAAATAATAGTAATGATAGATGGTATAACATTGGGAGGGAAATATGTATGGACAATACTAAGATGATTTGGAAGAGAGAATTGGGGGTTATAATTAAAATAAATTGTATATGTGTATGAAACTTTCAAGGAATAAATAAAAAGTACTCCTAAATAGGTCATTTTCATTGTTCCCAACCATACCACCACCTGTCCCCAAAAATGGTTTCATCTTTCCAAAGTGAAACTCTGACCTACTACACAGTAACTGTCCCCTGCCCTGGACCAAAGTAAGCATGGCTGCACTTTGGTTTTCCTGAGCATCACAGATGGCTCTACTTCATCTGAAGCAGATCCACACGATACTCGTCTTTCTCTGTTTGCCTATTTTCACTTAGCACAGTGTCTTTGGGGTTCAGCCCCCACACGTCAGGGTTTCATTTCCAGGCCAAGTAACAGCACTTGTATGTACACAGCACGTTTCCCAGGTCCATTCACCTGTCAGTAGACACTGGACAGTTATGGAAAGCACTGCTGTGGGCACTGAGAAGTAGCCCAGGTGAGTTTCTGCTTCCAAGTCTTTCAATTGAATATTCAGAGCTAGGATAGCTGGGTCATCTGATCAAGCCGTGTTTACTTTTTAGATGAATCTCCATTTTGCTTTGCACGGCAGTTGAATTATTTTAGATCTATACCAGCAATGTACCAGGGTTCTCATTTCTCCACATCATTGCCAACACTTGGTTATCTTTGTTTGAAGCAGGAGTCTAACTCTATAGCCCCAACTTCCTAGATAGCTGCCGTTACAAATATGTGTCACCTATCACATAGGGTTTATTGTTTTCTGGGGTCTTGTTTTGTTTTATTTTTTCAACTGTAGCCACTCTTATAGCTGTAAAATGGAATTTATTGTGAATTTGACTTCCCTAATAATGAACTAGACTTGACATCTAACCTGCTTTTTAAAATCGAGAATTACTATAAAATGTTTTTCTAGGATATTCATGAGTCTTGGGTACAAAAGGTAGAAACCACCATAACCCAACATGGGGCAGACCCATGAGCCTGCAGTCCCAGCCACTCGGGAGGTTGAGTTGGAAGGGTTGCTTGAGCCTAGGATTTTAAGGCCAGCCCAGGCAATTAAAAACCCAGTGGAGGGGGTTATTTTTAAGCTATTGTGCTGTGCTTTGAGGCCCTGCAGGCTCCTGCTGAAGGAAAGTGAGTGGGGGGCTATCTTCTCCCCTCCCCATCCAGGACACCGTGAAACTCACTTCATCTACAATGGCCAGAGCCTTTTTACAGAGTGTGGGGAGGGGGGCTATTTGCCGTTCCTTTCCATCTTTCAGTTCAATGTGTTTCATGGGTCACATGATCTCCGATTACGAAGGTGACACTCAGGACAATTTTTATGGCAAATTGAATCCCAAATTACAACCCCTGAAGGGGTCCGCATTAATAATGGGCCTTAAGAGCATCAGTAGGGGGTCTGAGCTGGGTTCCAGCGCAATGAAATGCAGTTGCTAATGTAGCATTTCAGGAAGACACACACAGGGGTGTGTTATTAAGACAGGGAGCAGTGTCTTCTCCTTTCCGACAAGGACGTTCGCATTATCATAGACACCCACCGGATTGCAGAATAATGAAGGCAGAATTATTTTTGCTTGAATTGGGATTTCCCTGTGGCTGAGTTAAGAAGTATGACCCACCACCAGTGAATTGGAATGACTTTCCTTAAGGATCAGTCACCCTGATAGCTTTATTGGTGCGCTCCAGGCCATTGTGGGTGCTTTACTTTGCCACCACAGGAGCCAGCGCCTCCGGGACGTGTGTTGGGGGAGCCTGCCTGGGTGGTGAATGGGTAAAGTCTGTGACTATAGCAAATCTACACAGCAAACACTTCTCTAAGAGAGGTCAGGATTTGAATGCGTCTGTGCAGGGCAACATGGTGTTAACGGGTCAGAAGGCATTGTTAAAGAAGGGAGAGTCTGAGCTTCTGAGAGGGCTCAATAGGTAAAGTTGCAGGCCACGTGAGTCTGACGACCTGAATTCCATCCCTGGAAACCATGTGTTGGGAGGAGAGAACCAGCTCCTGAAAGTTGTCCTACTGCGTGCTACAGTCACCAGGAGCCTGGGTTGGGGGAGGGGGTTTATATACTCTATATCATGTGACACATGGATTTTTAGGTTGGTTTGAGGAGCACTGACTTTGGCACATTGCACGTTGCAAATTTGAGAAAGCAAAACAAAATAAAAGCAGAAGAAAGCTAGCAAAAGTTGCATTGCCTGCACACAGTCATGGGACTTCACTGTGGGTTTATTTTCTACATATATGCAGAACACTTTTTTTTCTTGTTAACACAATATTTATTGATACTATTTGTACAGTAACGTAGGTTAAACAACGTGAGGTTTTGGATAGCCTAGGTTCACCATCTTACCATGTACATAGGTATTCTCTTTACAAATGGGCATTTCTCTTTGGCATCTAGTAGGCATTTGCCCAGATATGGGCCTCTGTCAAATAATGACATGAACCGGTGAGGAGGTGGTTTGTGTGACCTGGGTAGTTTCTTGGCTACTAGAACCAGAGCAATGCTTTCACTGGTTGCCGAAGAGCCAAGGGAGATGGTGCTGCAGGGAAGCGGAACTTGCCTGGAGAAGGTATGGCTGAAGCGGGAGGCTGCATTCGAAGTATTCCTCCATGTGGCACTTGAAAACTGGAGTCTCTCCTACTGCTTTTCACAGAGTCAACCTGTGTGCTCGATGTTCGGGATAGGTGTGGAAGACGGCGTCTTAAGTTTTTCTTCATTTTTAACATTGCTTGTCTGTAAATCTGTGTAGGGTGGCCTCGGAGGGAAAGGCGAGGCTGCTGCAAGGGGCTGATCATAGGCTGTGGGATGCTCTACTGTATCCTATTCTCCGGGCAGGAGACTGTGACCGAGGTGAATTTCGAGGCGACTGCTTAGGAGTGAATTTCGCGGGGGTGGAGAAAAATCTGTTAACAGCAGGGTACACCGCATGTTGCATACTATCATCTTCATCATCCAAGCTCTGAGCATCCAGTTCCTGATCGCTAAAAGTGCCCCGCCTGGGAGAACTACAAGATGAACCGGAACTGCGACAAGAAGTGGAGGCTGCGTAGTCTTGCCGGAGACTTTCTTCCTGCATCCGGGCTAGAATCTGCACATCAGTTACGTCATTTAGCTTATAGTTGGATCCAATCGGATCTCCATCTAATTCTGAAGCACGTAACTCACCATCTGTAGAGGACTGAGGGCTGAGTGTAGCTTCTATCTGATGAACTTTTGAAGTTACCTGAATTTCCAGGAACTATAAGCTGCTTGACTGTGGGGGGTCGCCCTGGCGTGGAGGATGGAGAGTCGAAGCCACTGCTGTAAGGGCTGCTGGCATTTGGACTATAAGGACTTGAATAACTCAGAGTTGAAGAGATTATTGTATGCATTTTTTGCCTCTTGAGAGCTGACATAGTTTGATCAAGTTGGTGGATAAGGAACTTTTTAGCACAGTCCACATCGGGACTTGGGTAATCCAAAACTTGCCTGCACTAAACTAATGAACTAACAGATTTCTGCACTGGTGTGAGTTTCTTTCTTTGATGATGAGTACAACCAGCTCTCCTCTTCCTCCACCCAGCCTGACAAGGGCTCCGGCTCTTCGGGGGCCACAGATGTTCTACCTCGTCCAGTCCAGCAAGCCGCCCTCGCTAGCCACCAGCAAGGAGGTGGCGTCCTGCAGGTCTTCACTGCTGATCGGTGACGGGGCCAGAGCCCACCCCGCCGCTGGCCTTGGCGCCCAGGCCCAGCGGGAAGCCCCGCCAGAACACATTTTTAAATTAACATTAAAAATTAAATAACATCCAGCTCTTTGGTTTTCTCTTTTATGTTACTTTTTATCCAATAATTTATTTTTTTTATTCATGTTACAACATTTACTCTGTATGTACATGTGTGAGTGTATGCGTGTGTGTGTGTGTGTGTGTGTGTGTAAACAAACAAACAAAAAGGTTACAGGACATCCTGCAGGACTCAGTTCTTTGCAGGAGTAGGTTCTGGGGATCAGACTCAGGTTGCCATTCTTAGCAGCAAGTGCCCACTGAGTCATCTTGCCAGTCCCTGGTGTGCTTCAAAGACTTCTCCCTGCTCCCTGACAGGTGAATTCATCAGCCACTGAAAAGTACCTTGAAGATCTGTTCTTTGCAAGATGAGGCACTAGAAACTGGGGAAGCATCCAGTGTCTCTGACCAGTCAGAGCCTCTTGTGCAGCTGTGGAGACACACATCCCAGGGTGAGAAAGAGAAAACAGCACTGACGGTAAGTGTATAATGGGTGGGAGTTTCCCACTCTCCCCCAGGACAAGGACAGTTGGAGGTGTATTAGTTGCATTTCGACTACTGAGCTAAATATCATAATTGCCTTAGTTAGGGTTTCTATGGCTGCGATGAGACACTATGACCGAAAAGCAAGTTGGGGAGGAAAGGGTTTATTTGGCTTATGCTTCCATATTGCTGTTTATTATTGAAGGAAGTCAGGACAGGGACTCAAACAGGGCAGGATCCTAGAGGGAGGAGCTGATGCAGAAGCCACGGCTTCTTCTAATGGCTTACTCAGGCTGTCTCCTTATAGGATCCAGAAACACTGGCCCAGGGATGGCACCAAGCACAAAGGGCTGGGCTCTCCTCCATTGACCAGTAGTTGATAAAATGCCTTACAGCCGGATCTCATGGA
This sequence comes from Montemys delectorum, assembly GCA_019843815.1. Taxonomy (NCBI): domain Eukaryota; kingdom Metazoa; phylum Chordata; class Mammalia; order Rodentia; family Muridae; genus Montemys; species Montemys delectorum. Next base: position 9,011 of record JADRCD010111337.1, read on the forward strand.
GGTGTTTGCTCAACTGAAGTTCCTTCCTCTCTTAGGGGTCTAGCTTGTGTCAAGTTGACACACAAAACCAGCCAGGACAGTGACCAAGGCTTACTGAAGGGAGGCTTTATTTCCAGTTTTTGGTTCCATCACAATGGGGGAAGCTTGGTAGCAGGCACCAGGCATGGTAGCAAGAACACCTCAAAACACAAGGAGGAAACAGAGAGAAAACACAAGATGGCACCCATCTTCAAACTCTCAGAACTTCCAGTGACAGGCCACACTTCCAAAGCCTCTTCACACAGGGTCCCTAACTGGGAACCAAGCATTCAAATGCTATAGTCTATGAGAACATTTATCACTCAAACCACCACTCTCTCTTATATAGAGTCTTCACTGAAGACCCCTCAAAGGGAGGGGTACTTGACTTACGAGAGACAGGTGAAGAAGCAAATAAAGAACTGGGTTGAACGCTGTCCCCTTCTGTCTTAGTCAGGGTTTCTATTCCTGCACAAACATCACGACCAAGAAGCAAGTTGGGGAGGAAAGGGTTTATTCAGCTTACACTTCCACATTGCTGTTGATCACCAGAGGAAGTCAGGACTGGAACTCAAGCAAGTCAGGAAGCAGGAGCTGATGCAGAGGCCATGGAGAAATGTTCCTTACTGGCTTGCTTTCCCTGGCTTGCGTAGCCTGCTCTCTTATAGAACCCAAGACTTCCAGCCCAGGGATGGCACCACCACAAGGGGCCCTACCCCCTTGATCACTAATTGAGAAAATGCCCCACAGCTGGGTCTCATGGAGGCACTTCCCCAACTGAAGCTCCCTTCTCTGTGATAACTCCAGCCTGTGTCAAGTTGGCACACAAAACCAGACAGTACACCTTCTAAATCCACTTGTTAAAGCCCTGACCGGAGATACTTCCAGATTTACCTTTGCTGTGAGAAGGGACGTTTAGGGTTTAATTAAATGCAAAGCTGACCAATAGTGTGAGTCCTCTCCAATCTGATGGGCATCCCTTCTAAGCAGCGATGGCTTGAACACAAACACTGCATGTTGTGAGAAAGGACAGTGTGACAAGACAACAAAAAGGGGGCCACTGGCAGCCAGTGAGTGCAGCGTGAGAGGAACCCAGACCAGCCAGCACCTTCATCCTGGACTTCTAGCCCCCACACTGTAGGGAAATCAGTTTCTACACTGCCTTTTTTAAAGACTGAAAGCCCAATTAACTATATTAGACTGTGTTATTTACTTCTGTGTATCTGTGAAAAAACACTGACCAAAAACACCTGGGAGATGAAAAGGTTTATTTCTGCTTACTTCTTAGAGTCCATATTGAAGGAACTCAAGGCGGGAACCTGGAGACAGCACAAAAGTAGAGACCATGGAGGGACACTTCATGCTAGAGCTTGTTTTCCATGGCCTACTCAGCTTGTCTTATTACACACCCCAGAACCACCTACCTGCGCATGGGTATCACCACCTACAGTGAACTGATGCCTTAGTTAGGGTTTTACTGCTCTGAACAGACACCATGACCAAGGCAAGTCTTATCAAAGACAACATTTGGTTGCGGCTGGCTTACAGGTTGAGAGGTTCAGTCCAGTATCCTCAAGGCGAGAGCATGGCAGCATCCAGGCAGGCGTGGTGCAGGAGGAGCTGAGAGTTCTACATCTTCATCTGAAGGCTGCTAGCAGAAGGCAGCTAGGATGAGGGTCTCAAAACCCACACCCACAGTGCCACACCCACTCCAACAGGGCCACACCCACTCCAACAGGGCCACAGCTCCTATTAATGCCACTCCCTGGGCCAATCATTTACAAACCATCACAGCTGGTTGCTCTCATACCAATCATCAATCAAGGAAGTGCCCCAAGCCTACAAGCCAGCCAAATGGAGGCATTTCCTCAACTGAAGTCCCCTCTTCCCAGATGACCATGAAAAAAATAAAAATAAAAAAATTAACAAGCAAACAAACTAATACCGACCACCATATCTATTTGGATTCTTTTTTTAAAATCCTTAAAATTATAGAAAAGTTGCAAATAAAAGACATCTTTTCCCCCTTAACTTTTTGAATAAATTGCTGGACTGCTTCAAGTTCCTGGGGGTTTCCTACTGGCCAGCCAAAGACTCCAAATGAGCCAAATGGCCTAGGCTCAGCACAGGGAATTGATGCAAATTCTTTGGAAGGAAATGGAAATACAGGTACTGAAGAGTAAGGGGCTGGGGAATACAGGAGGAGTGAGTGGGTCACGTGATAACTTGCCCGCTCTCTGCCAAACACTTGCAACCTTGGAGAAATCACCTCCATGCTCCTGGGAGTTGAGTCTCTGTTCCTGCCAACTGGGCCATTTGTGATTTCATGTGTGAGGGGCTTTATTTGTTCATTTGTTTGAGACAAGGTCTGATGCAGCTGAAGGTGGATGTGGATGTACTACGTACCCAAAGATGTCCATGAGCTTCTTCCTACCTACACCTAGGAGGCCCTGGGGTTACAGGCATATAGCACCATTCGTGGTTTACGTGTTGCTGTGGGTGGAAGTAAGGCTTTGTGGATGTTGGGCAAGCATCTACGTTCTGTCCTGTCTACTACAGGATTGAGGGTAAAACCTCTTCAGTCTAATGGAAACTCCAGTTTGCCAGCTCTCTACACGATGGCTCCATCTCTCATCTTTTGGTAGCATCCTCCAGCTCTTACAGGCCTGTCTCTTCCTCCACGTGCCTGGGAAGCTACATCCCTTCTCCCAGAGACCTGTCCTCCATGCCCTTCTCCGTGCTGTTGGACACCTGCCCCAGCCCTGGAAGCTGAGCCCACGAACTTGCTCTTTCTCATTTAGCGTTCTCCTCCATGGGCTCCAAGCCTTTGGAGAAGGAGCCTGGGTCTTCCCTCTCAGTCACCACAGATATTGACTCCAAGGGGCTCTGAGCCGGTCGTCAGTGGATACATGTTCTTTAAGCAGTGGGCACCAGAGGAGTCTCTTCGGCTATGTGAAGAATGATCCTGCCTCTGAGATACTCTCAGGCCAGTAGGGGACAGGTGACACACAGTCCACATGACTACAGGGGATGGCTGGGGGGATGGGGAGTAACAGAGTTCTCAGGAGAGGCAGCTTTCAAACTGGATCTTCATCTGTAAAGCCAAGGCGGCTACATACAGGGCTTTGTTATCACTGCTGTGCCTTGCCAGGGACAGGAACTGAAAAAAAAAAAAAGTTTCTGCCTAAGAAGAGTTTGGACAGTGACTGTCTCATTCACTGTTGACGCCTCACTTCCGGAACATTTTCTGACACACTGCAGGGATCACTAACACTTGAGCAATGAGCGTGAGTAGCTGAAGCACATCCCCCTCCTGCTGTGTCCACAGCTCTCTCCCACCTCCCCCTCCTCCCTCCCACTCTCCCTACACTAAGCTCCAGCCAGCCCTTCCCTGTCATCAGTGCCCAGGATCAAAGACTGGGCAAGTCAGAGCCTCCACCCTAGAGTCCCCCCTCACATGTCTACCCTCAAAGGCACAGGTCAGCTGAAGCTGGGCCAGGCAGGATATGACCAGGGAGCAGCTGCCCTCAGGACCTATTTATGCCTATGTTAGCTCAAACAAGGCTCCTGCGTTTTCACTTTGCTATTCTTAAGAAGCTTCCTGGGCTTTAATAAGGACCTTAGAGACACCCTCCTTTGCAAGCAGAAGAGCAGTTCAGGTGCAGTAATTAGGGTCCGTGCAGTGGCCATGCAGGTGGAGAGTCCTAATGAGGGCTTTCCTTTTGTCCCCCCTTCCTTTCTGGGCTCTCCCAGGGGGAGTTTTTACTAGAGAAAGAGCAGATCCACTGTCAGGGAAGGGAAGTCCTGTATTAGTCAAGGGTCCCCAGAGAAGCACAACCAATAGAATGCATATGTTCAGAGCAGGGAGACAGCGACCCTGCACATAATAAATCGACATGTACAGGAGTTGGGGACAGGCCATGGCTCGGAGGCTGAGATGCCAGTCAGTGACCAAACAGGTGGCTTACCATGGGCAAGGTCTAGACCTCCACCTCCAGCAGCACACAAATAAAGAAAATTACAGCAGAAGATTGTCCCCAACTCTAAGACGGACATCGATGGAGGCAGGGGTGGGGGACGCATCATAGCACTGATAATTGCAAACACATTGCCACAGAAACCGATGTTCCTCCTCCTCCCAGAGCCCCTTGAGTCTCAGTCATTCCCATGGCTAGGAGCGCAGTTGTCTCTAACATACACATTTCCTTTTCTAATTGTTTCATAAAGCAAACCTGCACCTCACATCAAACCTGTAACCTTGATGGTGAATAGGTGGCAAGGGGTAGGTGGTCAGGATAAGGGGGTGTCCTCTCCATCCCTGATCACAGGTCATGCCCCGGGAGAGAAGGGGTCAAATAAGAATGAGGAGTGTCCCTTAAGTCAGCATTCCAAGAGTCTAGAAGGGGAAATTCTCAACACAGAAACCCAGGGGTGGTGGGAAGCTTTAGTGATGATCAATCTATAGTTTCTCAGAGAGTATCAATTAAAGACTCAACCCAGGCCAAAGTTCCTGGGCAGGACTCTTCTTCTGCCCCAAGAGTCAAAACATCCCTCCTCAGGTGCAGGAACAATCCTAGGAATGTCTTTGCTTATCAGCCATGAAAGTTGCCACACAAGGGGCTCCCTAGCCTCTTGCTTCTCCCAGGCAGATTCGCATTGAATATTGATTGAAAACTGCATGTGCATAGGGCAGAACACTCTAAAGTATGCTGAGCCAGACATTAGCTACATTTACCTAGATCCTTACAATCCTGTCCATTGAATGCCACCATTTCTGTCTTCTTGGTGGGGATCCAGAGAGGAAGTCCCAAGCTAGGGCAGAACATACCCACCTCACCTTGCTCCCCCAGCACCTTCCTTCTACTCTCTTCCCTGGAAAAGCTCAACAAGCAGTGTCAGGGAACCATTGTGTATATTCAACTCCCCAGAGCAGGAGCCCTGTTCCCTGAGTGCAGAGTTACCTTTTCTGTCCTCAGATAGACAGAGAGATGTGAATTGGCATAGGGGGGTAAAGACCACAATTTATCATACAGAGTATGAGGCAAAGAGCTTCCGTTTGTATTTTGTGCTGCTGTTGAAACCAAAAAGGTGGGAACCTTCTCATGTGGTGAGGAGTCTAGGATTTGTAACTCTGTCACTCCCTGTCACCCACCACTGGAACAAGCAGGATTGAAGGAATGAGTGTACCCTGAGGACCCAGAGCAGATCCGGAAGGCTCTTTCCAGCTTAATGGGAAGAAAAATGTCTTTAGAGTGTGAAACAAACAAACTACCCAAACAAAACAAACCCCACTAACTTTGAGCCATTCTTTAGAAATGGGTCTGAAGAAAGGACATAGAATCATTGACTCCAAACAGTTAGCATGATTGAGCATCTGCAGATATTTGTGCAGGAACCCAAACCCTAACCCTAACCCTAACCCTAACCCTAACCCTAACCCTAACCCTAACCCAAACCCTAACCCTAACCGTAACCCTAACCCTAACCCTAACCCTAACCCTAACCCTAACCATAACCCTAACCTTAAACCTAACCCTAACCCTAACCCTAACCCTAACCCTAACCCTAACCCTAACCCTAACCCAAACCCAAACCCAAACCCAAACCCTAACCCTAACCCTAACCCTAACCCTAACCCTAACCCAAACCCTAACCCTAACCCTAACCTTAACCCAAACTCTAAACCTAACCCAGACACAAATCCTAATCCTAACTCTGACCCAAACCCCGTTAACACAAACACAAACCAAAAGCCTAACCTTAACCCTAGCCATAATTTTAAACCTAACCTTAAACCTAAACCTAAACCTAATCGTAATTCTCACCCTAACCTTAACCCTAGCTCTAACCCTAGCCCTATCTATACTCCAGAAGTCCCTACAGAAAAACTTTCAGGTTTTGTTGCTGCTAGAGTTTAGATCTTATATGCCCACTCCTAGGTTGTGTGGTAAGGGCTTGGTCCCCAACCTGGCACTCTTAGGAGATCTTTAAGAGGTGAAACCTATTCCAAGCTTCTGGGCTAATATCCACTTATCAGTGAGTGCATACCATGTGTGTTCTTTTGTGATTGCATTGCCTCACTCAGGATGCTATTCTCCAGATCCATCCATTTCCCTAAGAATTTCATAAATCCATTGTTTTTAGTAGCTGAGTAGTACTCCATTGTGTACACGTACCACATTTTCTGTATCCATTCCTCTGTTGAGGGACAGTAAAGTGCTGGCCACACAGGCACAAGGACCTGAGTCTGACCCCCAGAAACAGCCCATGCTTTAAAAAAGCCAGGTATGGTGGTATGTGCTTGTAATGGAAACAATGGGGAGGCGGAGATGGGGATTCTCAAGGCTTGTTGGAGGGCCTAGTCTAATCAGCAATCCAGGCCAGAAAGAAATTCTAGTTCAAAAAATGAACACCATCTAAGGTTGACTTCTGGCTTCCATACTGAGGTCGCACACATATGTACCCTATACACAGACACATAAATACAGACACACACAAATATATAGACACACACACACACAAACATACAGACACACACATACACACACAAACACAAACATACAGACACACACAAACATACAGACACACACATACACACACGAACACAAACATACAGACATAGACACATAGATACATATAAAGTGGAAACTTAAGGGTTCTTTGGAGAGTCAGTTGGGTTGGATGGTGTTTGTTGGGGCAAACACGTGACGGAGTGTTGTCCTGAAGTGGACACAGGTGAAAAACCAAAGCATACTTGTGAGGGAACATTTCACTGAAGCAGACACAGGAGAGAGGATGTCCTGCTAAAGCCAGCACACGAAAGGACACTTGATGAAGGATTCTTTGCTAATGACATGCATGTATTGGTCCACCTTACACTGCATAGTTGAGCTGCATTTGTTGGGACTCCGTAGAAAGAAATGCACCAAAAAACTTCTGGTGGTGTGCTGCAGCTTCTTGCCACTTCGGCAGACTCAGGCTGATTGGCAGAATGACATCAACTGAGGCAAGACACGTGGAGGATACATGATGTTTGGAGCGCATATAAAAAGGACTCCCCAGAGT
>JADRCD010111362.1:0-12720 GCA_019843815.1 Montemys delectorum
TGGTACTCCTTCCTTCTAAAGTCCATATGGTCTGTGGTTGTATAATGAGCATTGTGAGGTTTGGGGCTAGTATCCACTTGTCAGTGAGTACATACCATTTGTGTTCTTTTGTATCTGGGTTACCTCACTCAGGATGATATTTTATAGTTCCATCCATTTGCATATTTCATGACATCACTGTTTTAAAAGCTGAGTAGTACTCCATTGTGGAAATGTGCCACATTTTCTGTGTTCATTCTTCTATTGAGGGACATCTGGGTTGTTTTCAGCTTCTGACTATGACAAATAAGGCTGCTATGAACATAGAGGAGCATGTGGCCTTGCTATATGTTGGAGCACTTTTTGGTTATATGACCAGTAGTGGTATAACTGAGTCTTCAGGTAGAACTATTTGCAATTTTCTCAGGAAATGTTAGATTGATTTACAAAGTGGTTTTATCAGCTTTCTGTCCCACCAGCAATGGAAGAGTGTTTCTATTTCTTCACATCCTCACCAACATCTGCTGTCACCTGAGTTTTTCATCTTAGCCATTCTAATTGGTGTGAAATGGAATCTCAGGGTCATTTTGCTTTGCATTTTCCTGATGACTAAGGATATTGAACACTTCTTTATGTGCTTCTCAGCCATTCACAATTCCTCAGTTGAGAATTCTCTATTTAGCTTTGCACTCCACTTTTTAATGGGTTATTTTGTTCTCTTGAGTCTACCTTCTAGAGTTATTTATATGTTTTGGATATTAGCCCACTATAGGATATAGAGTTGGTAAAAATCTTTTCCCAATCTGTGGGTCGCCATTTTGTCCTATTGACAGTGTCTTTTGCCTTACAGAAGGTTTTCAATTTTATGTGATCTTATTTGTCAATTGTTGATCTTAAAGCATAAGCCATTGGTGTTCGCTTCAGGAAGGTTTGCCCTGTGCCCAAGTATTTGAGACTCTTCCCAGTTTCTCTTCTATTAGATTCAACATATCTGGTTTTATGTGGAGTTCTTTGATTTATTTTCACTTGAGCTTTGTACAAGGAGGTAAGAATGGATCCATTTTCATTTTTCTTAAGGCTGACCTTCAGTTGAACCAGCACTATTTGTTGAAAATGCTGTCCTTTTTCCACTTGATAGTTTTAGCTCCTTTGTCAAAGATCAAGTGACAATAGGTGTGTGGGTTCATTTCTGTGTTTTCAATTCTGTTCCATTGATCTACCTGCCTGTCCCTGTACCAATACCATGCAGTTTTTATCACTATTGCTTTGTAGTACAGCTTGAGGTCAGGAATGGTGATTCCCCCAGAAGCTCTTTTATTGTTGAGAATAGTTTTCACTATCCTAGGTTTTTTCATTATTCCAATGAATTTGAGAATTTCTAACTATATGGAGAATTGAGTTGGAATTTTGATGGGGATTGCATTGAATCTGTAGATTGATTTTGGTAAGATGGTCCTTTTTACTATATTATTCTTCCCAATTCATGAGCATGGGAGATCTTCCCATCTTCTGAGGTCTTCTTTGATTTCTTGTTTTAGAGATTTCAACTTCTTGTTGTACAGATATTTTACTTGTTTAGTTAAAGTCACACCAAGATATTTTATATTATTTGTGATGATTGGGAAGGTTGTTGTTTCCCTAATTCCTTTTTCAGCCCTTTTATCCTTTGAGTAGTGGAAGACTATTGATTTATTTGAGTTAATTTTATATCCAGCCACTTTGCTGAAGTTGTTTATCAGCTGTAGGAGCTCTCTGGTAGAATTTTTGAAGTTGCTTTAGTGTACTATCATATCATCTGCAAACAGTGATATCTTGACATCCTCTTTCCCAATTTGTATCCCTTTGGTCTCCTTTTATTGTCAAATTGGTTTGGCTAGAACTTTGAATACTATATTGAATAGGTAGGGGGAAAATGGTCAGACTCATCGTGTGCTTGATACTAATGGGCTTAGTATGAGTTTTTCTCTGTTTAGTTTGATGTTGGCTATTGGCTTGCTGTATATTGCTTTTGTTATATTTAGATATGAATCTTGAATTCCTGATCTCTCCAATACTTTTAACATGAAGGGATGTTGTATTTTGTCACAGGCTTTTTCAGCATCAATGGTGTATGATCATGTGATTGTTTTCTTTGTATTTATTTATATAGTGAATTACAATGATGGATTTCTGTATATTGAACCATCCCTGCATTCCTGGGATGAAGTCTACTTTATCATGGTGGATGATCATTTGGATATGTTCTTGGATTCAATTTCTAATAATTTTATTGTATGTTTTGCATCTATATTTATAAGGGAAATTGGGCTGTACTTTTCTTTCTTTGTTGGGTCTTTTTGTGGCTTAGGTATCAGGGTAACTGTGGCTTCATAGAAAGAATTGGGTAGTGTTCCTTTGTTTACATTTTATTGAATAGTTTGAGAATTATTGGTATTAGATTTTCTTTGAAGGTCTGGTTGAATTCTACACTAAAACTATCTGGCATGAGCTTTTTTTTGACTGGGACACTTCTAATGACTGTTTCTATTTTTTTGGAGGTTATAGCATTGTTTAGATGGTTTATCTGATCCTGATTTAACTTTAGTACCTGGCATTTGTCTAATAAAGCATCCATTTCATCCATGTTTGCCAGTTTTGTTGAATATCGACTTTTGTAGTAGGATCCTGATTTTTTTGTTATTTTTTTTTTAATTTCCTCAGTTTTTGTTGTTATCTCTCCCTTTTCATTCCTGATTTTGTTAATTTGGGTACTGTCTCTGTGCCATCTGTGTTATTCTAACAGTTTATCTATCATGTTGATTTTCTCAAAGAACCAGCTCCTGATTTGGTTGATTCTTTTTATAGTTCTTTTTGTTTTGATTTGGTTGATTTCAGCCCTGAGTTTGATTATTTTCCACCATCTACTTCTCTTGGGTGTATTTGCTTCTTTTTGTTGAAGAGCTTTTAGGTGTGCTGTCAAGCTGCTAGTGTAAGCTCTCCCCAGTTTCTTTTTGGAGGCATCTAGAGCTATGAGCTTTCTTCTTACCACTGCATTTCACTGTTTCCCGTATGTTTTGGTATGATGTGTCATTTTCATTAAACTCTAAAAAGTCTTTAATTTCTTTCTTTATTTCTTCCTTTGCAAAGTTATCATTGAGGAGAGTGTTTCCAGTTTCCACATGTATGTGTATTTGTTTTTGTTGGAATTTAAAACCAGTCTTAGTCCGTAGTGATCTGATAGGGTGCATGGGATTATTTCAATCTTCTTATATTGGTTGAGACCTGTTTTGTGGCCAATTACAAGATCAATTTTGGAGAAGGTACCATGAGGTGCTGAGAAGAAAGCACACTCTTTTGCTTTAGGATGAAATGTTCTATAAATATGTTAGATCCATTTGGTTCATAACTTCTGTTAGTTTCAGTGTGTCTCTGTTTAGTTTCTATTTCCATGATCTGTTCATTGCTAAAAATGGGATGTTAAAATCTCCCGCTGTTATTGTATGGGGTGTGATGTGTGCTTTGAGCTTTAGCAATGTTTCTTTTATGAATGCGGGTTCCCTTGCATTTGGAGCATAGTTGTTTAGAATTGACAATTCATCTTGGTATGTTTTTTTCTTTGACAAATATGAAGTATCCTTCTTTATCTTTTTTGATAACTTTCGGTGGAAAGTCAATTTTATTTGGTATTATAATGGCTACTCTAGCTTGTTTCTTGGGACCATTTGCTTGGAAAATTGTATTGCAACCTTTTACTCTGAGGTAGTGTCTGTCTTTGTCACTCAGGTGTGTTTCCTGTATGCAACAAAATGTTGGATCCTGTTTATGTACCCAGTCTATTAGTCTATATCTTTTTATTGGGGAATTAAGTCCATTGATGTTGAAAGATATTAGGGACCAGTGATTTTTGCCTGTATATGTCAGTCTGAAAATTTTGGCTAAAATGGAGCAGTGCAAACTAAAGAATCAACAGATGTACCACTAGGATCCTGGATTAGAAACAGGCTTAATACATAAAAGTTTCTGTAACATAGATTTTAAGTGACAATAGAGTTTTTGAAGTAATATAAAAAAGAAAGAAGCCAAATGAAATCCAATAAAGTAGAGGACAATAAGTGGATTATCAAGGGTCATCTCCAAAATAGAAATCACAAGTATCATGGTTTTATGTTTAGTTTTTTTTTCTCACATAGATGGGCCAAATTGCTTAAACTTGTAGAAATATCTTCTTTACATTGATAATATGCAAAAGAGATTTTTTTAACCAACTGTACAATCAAAGACATACTAAATTGATGTTGTTGATGTAACAATCTAAGTAGGTGGATTCTATTCACAGCATTTCATGTACTTGTTTTCTGTGATATATATGCAACACCTTTTATATAAGAAAAGGTAATAGACAATTATAGAAATTACATATATACAAATGTCAGAATAAATGTTTGTATTGACAAATGCATTAAAATGAATAAAAGCAATTGAAACAATGTATCAGTTGCTGACTATATTTTAATAAGAAAATTCATGTTAGTTCAGTTGACATGAATTGTTTTCTTCCTAGTATTTTCCTCAGGGCAGTACAGATACACTTATTCCTTAGATTGTAGATTAAGTGGATAACTATAGGCACAGCAATGGCATAAAAGATTAAGGATACTTTCCCTTGGTCTTTGGAGATGATTGGAGATGATTGACAATGACCAAAAGTACATGAATGCAGCAGACATAAAAAACACACTAGTACTAAGAAAGGGGACCAATATGTACTGAAGGCTTTTTCATTGAAATGCTGATGAACATGCCTACAATGATGAAGTAAGAAATGAGAAAGGCCAAGTTGGGTGCAACATTGTTAAAATGTTATGTACCAAAGCATAAAATCAAAAATTCTTTGACATAAGAACTAAAATTTAGTGGGGGAAGTAAATACAATTAAAAGTGACTAAGTAAAATATTTAATAGTAATTAAAAATCAATAAAAGAAAACTTGAGTAATAAAAGGGTTTTAATACAAGTGGGGAAGCTTTGTGGGGTAAGAAGAACATAGAAATGGTGGTTGATCATGTCTATGTTATCAAGCTCTACATAGATCATGTAAACTGTGTGAGCTGATATAAAAACTACACCAATAATATGTACTTCTGAAATCAGGGAACTGTAAACCTGAGAGAATATGGTAACATTGTAATCCAAAGGGTTATGGATGACAGCATAGGGGCCATATGAAATTGGAGCTAACAAGTGACACTTTGCAATCATGAAACAGAGACAAAATAGGGCTGAGTCATTTATTAAGGGTGGGAGATGGAGTTGTTTTCTATTAGAAAGTTCAAAACATGTTTTGGTTAATGACCATGGAATGGCAGAGATGAATCAAGTATATACTGCTGAGTAAATAGTACATGGGTATGTACAGGCGGGAACTTTCCCAAATCAATGTGATCTTGCCCAAGTTCCAACCACAGTGAGTGCATAGAGGAGAAAGAAGGCAGCTGAGATTCTGCTTTTTTAGAGAATTTAGTCAGAATGAACTCATGCACCCTGAAATATTGTCCTACTGGCATATCCTCTGCTAAAATTCTAATAAGAAGAGAGAAATGTATGTTTGTTATAGTGATTTTGTTATTGTTTTAAATTTATAATAAAATTCAGAATGTATATGACTTTTAGCTATATATGATTTTATTCTCACTATAACTATCAAATCTATAAAAGTATGTAAATAAACTTCCCTAATGTTCCCTAACCAACATTATTTTTTAAAGAAACAATTCAGAATACATGTTATGTAAAATACCGCCAATGAGCATTTTTAGAAATTCAGTGACTCCTAGCAGTATATTTAATTGATGTTTGCATCAGCTCTCTTAGGACTACATCTAATATACATAAGATGCTATGGAAGGTGCCAAGAGAGAAAAGTAATCAATAGTTCTAATGAGCTACAATTCAGCACCATTGCAGGCATGGCAAGCTGTCCTTAAGAGTGCAACAGTGGCACTGAAATTATGGTGGTAACCAAATACTATGTGATTAGACTTCAGACATGCTCTATACTAAGCCTGATAGTGTAAACCACCATGCCTCATGAAGTCATACATCATAGAAGAGAGCCTACTTCCACCAATTTCTTTAACAGCTATAATTTTAAATGTATTTGAAATACTTACTCCTGCATCTTCAGGTAGGATTATCTCTTTACCCTCATCACAGAAGCTTCACTCACTAACAGATGGAGGCTATTGTGGAAAGGCACAACTTGGCAAAACTGCAGATAATTAAGCCTAAATTCTCCAGCCCCAACTGATGCAACTATCTACACTTGAGGCCCAGGGAGCATAACAAAATAGGTTTGGAAAGATTATAAGAAGCAAATGACTAGCAGAAGTGCTGTGAGATAGTACCTTGTATTATGACAGGGAAGCAACACCCATAAAATATTGACTGCTGTTCTTCCCATGGGGTCGCCCTTGGCCTCAGCTTCTTCCAGCCTTTCCCTAAATTCAACCACAAGTGTCTCCAGCTTCTGTCCATTGACTGGGTGTATCTGCATCTGACCCTTTCAGCTGCTTCTTGGCCCTCTTGGAGGACAGCAATGCTAGGCTCCTGTCTACAAGTACATCATAGCACCAGGAATAGTGTCAGGCCTTGGAGCCTCCTTTGAGCTGGATACAAATTTTGGCTGGTCACTAGACCTCCTTTCTCCATTTTTGTTCCTGAAGTTCTTTTAGACGGGACCAATTCTGGATCAGAAGTTTGTTTTTTGGTTTTTTTTGTTTTGTTTTGTTTTTCTTTTTCTTTCTTTCTTTATTTTTTTTTTCAAGACAAAGTTTCTCTATGTAGCCTTGGCTGTCCTGGAACTCACTCTGTAGACCAGGCTGGCCTCGAACTCAGAAATCTACCTGTTGGGTCAGAAGTTTTGACTGTGGAATTACAACCCCATCCCTCCACTTGATGCCCTGTCTTTCTACTGGAGGTGGACTCTACAAGTTCTCTCTGCCCACTGTTGGGAATTTCATCTATTTATGTTAATATTTTATTCTATCTTTCTTTGGTTATGATAATCATTGAAAAATGTGGGACTTATTTACTCTTTCAAATACTTCTTAATAGTATTTATGTATACATAAGCTCTACAAAGATAACAACTCCTTAGAGTATAGACATTATCAAGTTATATGATTAAAATTGTATCCACATAAGCCTTTTAGCATTGTCAAACAATACACAAGTGATGTGTATACAAATTAGTAAGTATATACAAAAATCATTTACTCTATATAGTGCTCAAGATTGAATATAATATGCTCATTACAAAGTCACATAATCAGTTATTAGTTCTGATATTCTGTCATCATCTGTGGAGATATTAGGAATTGTATAAAGTGGACCCAGCTATAAAAATTACTTTACCATGACCAGTGTTTTTTTTTCCTCCAAACCCAGCCACTATGATAAATCTAACTATGAACATTGCAAACTTAATATGCTGATATATATGACATTGTTATCCAAAAATTAAAACTCCCTCTCCTCTATGCAATCTCATGGGTACTGTAGGCATGATGGAAAGGTTTTGACTAGCGCAGAAAGTAAGTATCATGTTCTGGTTTATTGCTGGGACTATTTTCATTACTAGAGCAGGTGCTTCTCAAATTTCTGAAATTGGTTTTTGGGACTAACTGGAGGGTGAATACATGGGCTAGTGAAGACATGAATGCTATGTAAAGATCTTAATGGGCAATTATTGTATGTGCTCATACACCAGAATGGCATCAGAAGCATAGTGTAAACATTATATTGAAGTTTCCAATGAACATGAAAATTCTATTGAGAACTGAACTGCATACATTCTCTTGACTCCAATTATTGTCCTATCCTTATATTTTGTAAGAGACTGAGTGTAAAGATGATGGACTTTTCCCTGCTAAAATGAAAGATTAGGAGCTGCCTTTGCAAAACACAGGGAAGAGAAGTCTTGATGAAAAGGAGCAGTCTGTATGTAAAGATAGACAAGAGAGTTAGAAAAAAATTGATTGAGGTGACTCAGAGCTAGAAAAACAAACAACACATGCTCTCCAATGTAGAACTGGGAAATCTCTAGCACTCCATGCTGAGGTGAAGAGGTATGGGAAACTAGTGATTACTGAGAACAGAATCAGACTTCCTATGGGTATATATGGGTTAAAAGAAAGGAGACCATTAATTTGAGAGAGAGCAGGAGGAACATAGGAGTGGTTGGAGGGAGATGAGAGAACTGATGTAACTACAGCACTCATATATATGAAGTTCTTAAAAATGAAATAGAAATTATTCTAAAAGGTATGATTTTGTTGTAATTAAGAAGGTGGTTTATATTTTTAAAGTAATAATTATCAAATGTGAGTAAAAGTATACATAACATGATGCAATATCATTTAAGGTCATAACTCATGTCATCCACACTGTTTATATACATTTTGGATTCTGCTAAACATACAACATTTGAAAATTAAGTTGTAATTTGTAATAGTAAAAATTATTAAAGTTTGTTAGCAAATGTGTAATAATAATGAAAGGTGGGGTCAAACAAATATTTCTGTGTATTTCTAATTACTTTACTGTGATAAATTATCTTCAAATGACTTCAGCTTACATCAGTTTTTTTCTTTCAAGTATTTTCTTCAATGCAACACTGACATCTTTATTTCTCAGGCTGTAGATCAGGGGGTTCAGCATGGGTACAACAGTAGTGTAAAACACAGAGGACACTTTCCCTTGGTCCATCGAACTCACGGATGATGGCTGTAAGTACATGAATGCAGCAGAGCCATAGAAGATACCAACAGCAGAGATGTGAGAACTGCAGGTTCTAAAAGCTTTGAACTTGCCCTCCCTGGAGTGAATGTGGAGAACGCTGGCAATAATGAAGATGTAGGAAGTAGTAATGGTCAGCACTGGGACACAGATATTAAACATACTAACACATAGAGTTAACATTTCACTGATAAAGGTGTTAGAGCATGCAAGTTTCAAGAGGGGAAGAAGATCACAGAAATAGTGGTTGATCACATCTGATTTGCAGAACTGAATTTGAATCATGAAGCCAGTGATTATTGAAGAGCAAACCACAGCAAAAATATACACTCCTGAAATCAGAGAACCATAAATCTCATAGGACATGATTACATTATAAAGCAATGGGTTACAGATGGCAACATAACGGTCATATGCCATTGCAGCTAATGTGTAGCACTCTGCAACACCAAAAATGATGAAGAAGTAGAGCTGAGCAATGCATCCAGGGTAGGAAATGATGTTCTTTTCTGTCAGAAAGCTTACCAGCATTTTAGGGGTAATGACTGTGGACTGACAGAAGTCAATGAAGGACAGACTGCTGAGGAAATAGTACATGGGTGTGTGCAGGTGTGAACTGAGCCCAATCAGTGTGATCATGCCCAGGTTCCCTGCTACAGTGATCAGATAGATTCCTGTGAAGAGGAGGAAGAGAGGTAGCTGGAGTTCTGGCTTCTCTGAGAGCCCAGCCAGGAAGAACTCAGTCACTGTGCAGTGGTTTCCTGCTGCCATGTCCTCCATTCAGATCTGGAGGAGTACAAAATTTTTAAACCAATTAGATAGTAAGACTTTATTTTTCTTTTCCGTGTATACGAAGTCCCCATGTAAATTATTTATGCTTTAGTATAACTTTGCCCTCAACTTAATTACTTTAAGTGAATTATCTTAGATAAATTCAATTAATATTTTACTATAATTTTTAAACATATAGTTAAAATTAACAATACATTCATATAAAATACTATCACTTAATTCAACTTTAAATTTTTTTCACGAGTTCATATCCCTCATATTTGAGATGTAGAGTGTGTATTAGTGGAGAAAAATGCCCCACTATGTTGATCAAGTAAACTTTCCTCAAAACAGTGAATTATTATCCCAAATGAATTTCCAGAGGGGATCTCCAGAGCTCTACTTTTAGAAATTCCCACTTCTCTATTCTGTAAGATACATAAATTCTTTAAGTACCCAAATGTGTACATTAATTGAGCTATGGAGCAGCCATTGCATTAAATACTTGAAACATGGTGTTACTAGGATTAATTACTGTATACTTGGTTCTACTAGGATTAAGCACTGAACACATGGTGCTACTAGCAGGGAATTTTGGTTTGGGAACCAATTCTTGAGAGGAACAGAGTCAGTCAGTTGCGGTTACATAGTGAATCCATAAAGACAGAGTGCCCATATTCACACCTATTACTTACCATTAATACTGATAGCTAATACAATGTATCTTTTAATTTTTTTACAGTGTAAAGAAGTATGTACTACTAGTATCTTATCACCTAAAATAATCTACAGTATGATTTTTGTGTTGTGCATTCATATTGACAATCTCTCAAATGGAAAGTTGGTAATTTCTGCATGTTAAAATTAGAGAAACAGACTCAACTCAGTTCTTTTTTTTTCATATATATGTTGTGAACTATGAAGGATTGCAATGCGGATACACTTTAACCAGGGGAAAATATAATTACTATCTCCTATCCTATTGAACTGTGATTCAATTATTGATTGTGTGCACAAAGTAAAAATCTAAATGAATTAGAATTTTGTCATTAAAAAGTAAGAAGTTCCTTCCTTCCAGTCTGCACCTCTATCCAGATCAGATGGGCTTGCCTCTCCCTCACCCACACCTCAAACCTGCCTGTCTCCACGGGATCTTCCATAAACAGGGGCAAAGGTGAGACTCCTGTCCCAATACCCAAGCAGGCTGGAATCCCCACACAGTAAACATGGATCTAGTTCCTCTGCGCTAGCCCCATAGTCCTTTCCATCTGCACCTCCCTCTGGGGCAGATCAGTTCCCTGCCCTCTCTCCCACACCCCACAGCCTGCCTGTCTCCAAGAAGGACTAACATAACTAGGGACACAGGTGAAAACTCTGCCTTAATATTCACACCAACTGGGACATTCATAAATCCCAGTTGATGTGGGATCTATCCCATATGTGGAGCCCCATCTTCCTTCAGATCTGTACATTCACTTTGGTCAGAATGGTGTGCCTGCCACTTTCCCACACCCAACAGATCATATCCCAGGAAGTAGGCCTTAAATAGGGACACAGGTGAGATCGTTGACCCAATAGACACACCAGCTGGGGAACCCCCACAGATGGTACCTCCATCTGGAACTGGGACAGATCATGTCCCTGGACCTCAAAGCCTGACTGTCTCCAAGGAGTTTCATCCTAACCAGTGACACAGGAGATCTGCCCTTACCATGGACCAGGAGGCCTGTTCTAATGAGGGACACAAGAGCCCCAACTCCCACCAAAAATAGCACTGCTTGCCTCCCAGGAGGCCTGCTCTAACCTAGGTGACAGAGTTCTATTGCCTCCAAGCAGGCAGGCTTCAGTAAGAGACACCCAGGCCGGTTAACACCAGAGATAAGCAGATGGGAAGAGGCAAGCACAAGAACATAAGCAACAGAAGACATGTAATCTGGTATCATCAGAACTCACTTTTCTCACCATGCAAGCCCTAGATAACCTAATATACCTGAAAAGCAAAATTCTGACCTAAAATTTCATCTCATGAAGATGATAGAAGCCTTTAAGGCAGATATAAAACGCTCCCTCAAAAGAATACAGGAAAATACAGGAAAAAGCCATTAAAGGGGAAAAAATAAATCCCTTAAAGAAATAAAGGAAAACAAAATCAAGCAAGTGAAATAAATGAACAAATCGATCCAAGACCTAAAAATGTAAATAGAAACAATAAAGAAATCACAAACCCTGGGGATGGAAAACCTAGGAAAGGGATGAGGAATTACAGATGCAAGCATCACCAATAGAATAGAAGAGACAGAAGAAAGAATTTCGGGCATAAAAGATACCATAGAAGTTATTGAAATATAAGTCAAAGAAAATAAAATATATAAAAGACTCCTAACCCAAAACATCCAGGATATCCAGAACACAGGAAAAAGACCAAACCTAAGAATAATAGAAGTAGAAGAAGGTGAGATTCCCAGTTCAAAGGCCAGAAAATATCTGCAACAAAACCATAGAAGAAAACTTCCATAACCTAAGGAAACATATAGCCATAAATTC
Source organism: Montemys delectorum (assembly GCA_019843815.1). Taxonomy (NCBI): domain Eukaryota; kingdom Metazoa; phylum Chordata; class Mammalia; order Rodentia; family Muridae; genus Montemys; species Montemys delectorum. The sequence goes on from JADRCD010111362.1 coordinate 12,070, forward strand.
ACAAGAAGCTTACAGAACACCAAATATATTGGGCCAGAAAATAAAATCATCTCATCGTGTAATAATCAAAACACTAAATGCACAGAACAAAGAAGGAATATTAAAAGCAGTAAAGGAAAAAGGCAGACCTATCAGAATTACACCAAACTTCTCAACAAAGATTCTAAAAGCCAGAAGACCCAGGACAGATGTCATGCAGACCCTAAGAGAACGGAAATGCCAACACAGTCTACTTTACCCACCAAAATACTAAATCACCATTGATGGAGAAACCAAGATATTCCCTGACAAAACCAAACTTAAACAACATCTTTCTACTAATCCAGCCCTACAGAGAATACTGGAAGGAAAACTACACACAAGGAGAGTAACTGTACCCAAGAAAACTCAAGAAATTAATCATCTAGCAACAAACCCAAAAGAAGAGAACCACACACACATAATACCATGTCCAACAACAAAAATAACAGGAAATAACAATCATTGATCTTTAATATCTCTCAACATCAATGGACTCAATTCCCCAATAAGAAGATACAAGCTAAAAGACTGGATACCTAAACAGGATCCAGCATTTTGCTGCATACAAGAAACATAATTCAGTAACGAAGACAGACACACCTAATAGTAAAAAGCTGAAAAAAATAATCT
>JADRCD010111366.1:0-12156 GCA_019843815.1 Montemys delectorum
ACTCCATTGAAAATTAGAAAAACTTCTTTATATTCATTCTTCATTTGATTACAAATAATATTATTTTATTATTCATTGTTAAGTGATTTTCATAACATTTCAACTTGTGCTCAAAAGAACAGCAATAACCATCTTCAGATTCCCCAAATACTATCAAATGAAAGTCATTACATACTGACACAACCCTGAAAATAAATGACGGAAAACACACATGTGACATCTAATAGGCATTCTGCCAAATAGACTAGCTGGGTGCCCAACTTGAGCCTTGTCATCACCAAAAACTATTTCTCTGTGCAAGAAGGAAATGAACTGTAATGATAACTCTAAGAATGTCTTTGTAATATTAGTAACAGGTTTATCTTGAGAAAACTTTGGTTAGTGGGCTAGGAAGAAATGCAAATAAGAATTTGGAAGTGTTTAAAAGGGTGAATATAGGGGTCTATATTGATGTTCTTAGGTTGCACAAGTCCAAAGAATATGTGCCGAGATGAAAAATTAAAAAGATATTTGAGATGTCATAGAGCATAGATGGCTGTCAAAGCTAAAAGGCCAGTCTTGCAAAGGATTCAGAATTTTTTCTGAAGTAAAAGTCCTTTTCCTTTGACTTTGAAGCATTCATTTTTACTCTAGGGAAATTACAGATTTCTTAGAAATGAGTTCTACTGGAACAACAGCATGGAAAAATATCTTCACCACAAGTAAGTCATTTGAGAAACAACTCAGTTTTTCAAGTATGTAGAGCCATTCATGTAAAATGCATTTGACTCATCATTGGTTGGAAAGCTATATTTAGTGGTGATGCTGGCAGGGTATTTTTGGAAATAGTGAAGTGCATAGAAGTTTTAAAGTGCTGAATTCATTTAGGAAACAGCATTTTTCTTTCAGAGATATGCAGAAATAACCAATACTCATCTGAATCTAAAGCCTTAATTTTGACACCCCACATCTCATTGCTCAATGCTGCTACAGATATGGACCTAAAGGATGGGACCTACAAGTCATCCTAGCAGGACCTGAGGTGAGAACCACTCCAGAAACTTTCCAGGATCCACAGCAACAGTTTGTTGGGAAAGTACCACAATTACAGAATCAGAAGACCTCAGGAATCCATCTCCTTGTCTACTAATCTCAACATGGCCCCTAAAAACTATGACACAGGTCCTCTCACCGAACCCTAGTCCACACAAAGCATTGATTGAATGTTTCTTAAAAAGCCATCTTCCTCTAAGTGCCCTTAAGCACTTCTGCTTTATGTTGTATCCCAGAGGTTAGTGAGCCCAGGGTTCTGCAGAAGATGGGGGTTGGGGGGAGCCCATAACACATTACAGAAATACAACACTTCTGGCTGAGATATAGGTGTGGTATCTTGAGCTCTATACTGACTGCCTTTCAGTGAGTCTTCCCTCTCATGCATTTCCTTCCTACATGACAGACCCAAAGAAGTATCACCTTTCTATGTACAAACTATATTTGCTCAAACATTCATCTGGCTCTACACTGCCAAGTCTCAGCACTTCATCTCTCCAATAGTTTTTCCTTGGCACTCTGTAGGTGTGTGCCTTCTACTGACCATATGATGTTGACAAGTAGCTATCAGAGTTCCCATGTCCAGCCATAGTACTAACCATATATGCAGAGAGAAACAAACGCCATGCACAGATGTTCAACTTTCTCCCTTTCAAAATGAAGCTTTGAGCTAGGAACATAGCTCCATTGGCAAAGCACTGACCTAGCATGAACAAAGCCCTGGATTTGGTTCTTATCAATACAAAAGCTATCTATAATCACAGCATTTAGGAGATGGAGGCAGGATATCAAAAGATCTTGGCCATCTTCAACCACATAGTGAGTTCTAGCCTAGGCTGGACTTTATGAGACTCTATCTCAAAAGAACAAAATAAAGCAAAAGTGAAAGCTATTTAAATCTGATTCAACAAAATATTGTAAAGCGTAAGACTTAAATATTTGATCACTTTATACTTTACTTGCTAAAAATTGACCTTTATAAGGTAGCTATTTTAAGGTTCATATTTAAAAGGTCATGTATATATGAAGTATGCCCAAAAATATGTTAAAAATTTACTCTCTAAGCCAATGGCCTGGACTTGATAACACCCCACCCTCCTGTTTTGTTCCGTTCTACGCTCAGCTATTTTTGTTTTATTTTTCTACTATACAAATAAGATATATTACTATGATAGGGATATATTTAGTTATCTAGTTTGTTAAATAAATGTTTTGTTCATTAAGGTTTGGTAAGGAATGCCTGAATGCCCACAGGATGTGCTCCATCATAGAGGCTGTAAAATAAGGAATGTGAAATTCCAGATACACAGTGTGTCTGCTGACATGGCCATTCCAGAGCAGATCTGTCAGTGATGGAATTCTGAACCCAATGAGCACTAATGAAGTGCAGATATGAGAGCTCCCCAGTCCCTCTCAATGTCCCTGGGCTTTCCGATGGTACCATAGGCATACTTTCAGAAAGTTCTGTTGAATTCAGAACTTCTTGAAAAACATTTAAAAATCAGACAATGAGACAATGACATATCAGTTTCACTGAGCCAGGAGAAGCAATCATTCTCACACACACACAAAAAAAGATATGCCACTTAAGATATTTTCTTAAACAACCTAAATAGGGAGGTTTTAGCAGTCATTTAATGTGACTGGTAGTTAAAGATTATCACATTAAGGGGTGGGACAGTTTTACTGAACAGAAGGTTCATCAATGTAAATAAAGAGTTGGAGGTACGCAAAAAACCAAAGGATCAACTCCTTGATCGTGCTAGATCTATGCTAGAAAGATACCGTTTCTCCCATTCCTGCAGTGATCTCATTGATAATTTACAAAATCCCCTAGGAAATCTGGGGATTTGCTGTGCTTATCTGCAGTCCTGAAGGGACATCATTAAGATTGACATTCATAAAATGCCTGGCTTTCCCACGCATTAAACTTTTAACTTGTGAGAAAGCAGGAGATAAGATGATGCAAATGCCTGCAAAGCAGATATGTTCAGGGCCTTAAGACTGGTCGCTCTCTGCTTCTGTCTCACTAGGGATGATAGGCATATAAATTCTTACAGCATATAAATTTATCAGCTAATGGATAGCTCTTAAATGTATACTTCTATCTTAGACCTCTCTTTTATATTCCCTGTAATACACCAAACCACTTATGTAATGTCTCATTCAGATGATCTGCGAGTATTTCAAAGGTACCACATGGAGAACCAAGCTCATCCTTGGACTGTTGCTTGCTTGTATTCTGAATGGTCAGCTTCCCTCCACCTTCTATAAGAGTGTTTAAACTCCATCCACCTGATGAGAGTAGGTTCACCTCCCTCTTCCCCTGCCTCAGTATCTCTCCAGCTACTTCACATGCTCTGGGATCAAACACAGGGCTTTGTGTCTGGTGGGCAAGTATTACCCTAACTAAAAGTCAACCTCAGGCCCTCCAGTATGTTTTTAAACCAAAGGTTTTTGCTACACACAGAGAATCTATAGAGCTCCTTCAATTTTTATACCAAAAATCCTGCCCTAAAAAAGTTCTGGTTTTGTGCTTTTCTTTTTTCCTAACACCTTTCTTCAAAAGAGACCTTTAAAACCTCATGAACATAGAAGAAAAGAACACAAGCAGAAGTAAGCTTGCCGATGCAATTCAGAGTTGAGTGAGTATTATAGACTTGGGTTCAGGAGTAATACCGTTTAGGGGAAGATTAGTGTCACCATTCACTACTTTCCAAATTTAAGTAGCTTACTCTATGATGTCATGTTCTCATTTTCTTAACTGTGACATCTATGGCGAGTTGTGTGGGTCACATGGGAGAATGTAGGGAGAGCTTAGGAGACTCCTGTCACTACTCACATGGTATGAGCTACTTTATCACCTTCCAAAGTGATAAGATTTTATTGCAGAGACAAGCCTCCCAGCTTCATATCAAGAATGAAGCAACGCCCTTGCAGTAAAAACATTCGAGTAGTTTCTATGGGGACAAACACACCCAGGCACATGTGGCTTCTCTGGTCGCTGTCACTAAAGAAACAGTCCAAAATTCACACCATCCCCTTCTGGTCCATGATAGAAACACAGGTCAGAAGTTCAATATGGGTACACATATCTGTTTTGTCCTAAAATAGCCAACGGGCAGGGCAGGAGGAGGGAGAGCAATGGGAAGGTTTGTCTCTCCCATACCCTGTGTGTTGGCTTTGGGGGTGGAGATGGGCTTGAACGGAAATCACACTGAGAGCACACTGAATGATAGCCCTCCTTCCTTCAGACTGCTTCTTACATGTAGTAGGATTGTGTAAACTGGAGAGAAGGGTGGATTACTAACCATATTTTCATAACTCACAAAAATACTCCCACTATTTGATATGGTTCTTTACCGTGGGTGTTGATTAAAAAGAATATATCATACAAAAGAGGGGCAATGCCTCTGAAGACTGACGCTGCAAAGTTAATAGAAGTGTGATGGATTGCTGCTAAAGGGTAATGGGGCAGTGTCCTCTTACTTCACTTCCATTTTCCTGATGCACTGAAGTGTGATTCTCTGCAGAGCAGTATCATCTCCACGACGCCGTATTTCATTGAAAGGGTGCTATAACACTGATCAATCTACACACATGCCACTTCGTGAGTACAGTGTCCAGAAGTTTTATGCTTGAAGAAATGGGCGTTTTGAAGTAAAACACTATTCACAGGACACCTCATCTTGTGGCCAATCGAACATGTCTAAGATAAACGCTAAGGGAAAATAAGCAGGACTCCATCACACAGAAATTTGTTCCGCTTGCTTGTGAGACTGAGCACATGGAATGTTCGATATTCTCTCTATTGATATGGGTTTATCTACACTTTTAATGAGAAAATAAGAGATGTTCATTTAAAAATAATAACATTATTGGGTGTGTTTAATTGATTTGTTAAAAGCAAGGTAACTTTGAGTTGCTTTAAATTTTCAAAATTATTTCATCATCAGTATAAGACTAACCTCTTTACTTTATCTTCTGCACAGAATAGAATTTTTTCAAGCAGCTGTTTGATTCATCTACTTCATAGTGTCATATACAGTGTGTATGATTTTCCTGAGCTTACAGAGATGGTTTGGTTGGGTTAGTCTTTTATCTAATGTCCTATCTCACCGTCTCTTTTCACAATCTTCTTACTATACAGGCTTTGTCATTTACTAGGGGTATGTCCTAGAAAGTAGTTTTGCCCTCACTTACATGAGTTGTTGGATAGTCCTTGAGATTTCTCTCAGTCCAGAGCTTTAGTAACTATAAAAGGACTTTAGTGGAAAAATGTCCCTAGGCATTATCGTATATTTGCCTTATTTAACAAGGAAATTGGCTGTGGATACCTATCCTGGCTGATTAATCAATACTTCCTCCATCTGTGTGTACAAATTACACATAGTATGTTTTTTGTATGAGTGCCTATATATGTCTTGTATGGCACATGCTTGTTCTTATCTGTGAGGATACAGGTATGTCCAGGTAGTCACACATGTCTTTTCTTTGTATGTGTATGGAAGTCAAAGTTTGATATCCCATGTCGATTTGGATTGCTTTCCACATTCTTACATAAGGCAGGACTCTAATTAAATCTTGAGCACACCTTCAGAAAACAGATAACTTGCTGTGAGGTCACCTACCACTGCCCTCTGAGCATGGAGATTCGAAGCTGGCTAGTTTTCATGTGGTTGTTAGGGACCCAACTGCAGTCCATGAATGGATACCAAGCACTTAGTCCACCCAGCCATCTCTCTAATCTTAGTCATATTGTTTTTAAATGTCTCATCCATCCAAAGACACAGATGAATTGTGTGTGCTGTGCAGTCATACCTGGACACCGTGCATCCTTGCTGGCTTTGTCTAATCCTTAAGATTTTACAAACTCCTCTTTGTTCATTCCCAGTGCACTGGGTTATTTCTCTTGCCCTATCAGAAATCTTGTCTAGTCTTTTGGCATTCATCCAGATAATTGTCTATCACACCTTTATGGACCCTCTGCTGTTATTTGCATTGTTTGAGTTCATGCTCTTCCCCTCATAACTTAGTAGAGTGTGTTCTAAGTTCCTATATGGCATTGATTTTAATACTAAGCAGAATGAATGAACACTAAGCACATTACCATTTATTTAACAAGTGCTGCTTGTTAAATGAATGGTAATATGGCAGATAGAGTTGCCTGAGTGAGTATACTAGATATCATCCAGGTAGCTCTTCAGGTTAGGGTAAATGTTCCCCATGATTCAGAATCTAATTTTCAATCTTAAGACTAATAACTTTACCAACAATGGTGATTTATGTTACTAAGATATTAGAGGGTTCAAATTCTGACTATATCTAAGAAATAGAGCCAGAAGTAGAGGATTCAAACAAACCTGTTAGTAACCATGCTCAGCACTAGGCAACATGCCACATTTTTTTTGTTTCCAGGGAGAAAGAGAGAGAGAGAGAGAGAGAGAGAGAGAGAGAGAGAGAGAGAAAGAGAGAGAGAAAGCTAACATGAAAGAACGCGAAGTTCAGTGTGGGTAGGGAGGTAAAGATGACCAGAAAAGAAGAAAAAGAATATAAACAAAATATATTATATGAAAAACTAATTAAAGTAAATTAACTATTAAAAAGACAAAGAGCTATGAACTATTATCTACTATTATATATACATGTATGTACACACAGACACACACATATATGGTATATGGTATATATACACATATCCTGAATTAAACCTTAGGTGCCCTGTTTTCTCCCAGAAACTATTTCCTTAGAGACAGTGTGGCTGAATACTGCACTCAGTATACAGCTACACTTTCAGCTTTTAACTGAAATCTGGCTAGGAAATAGGGAAAACACTTTGTAGACTGGCCCTGACATTTGAAGACACTAATGGAACAAATCCTATCAGACAAACTTGATTTCTTTTCCTGATAGAATTATAAGGTTGGCAGGAATGGGATACACAGTAAATGGAATATAATATGTTTATTTTAACAAATAATTGATAGAATATTCTTCATGACATTTTACTTTATAAAGAAATTTATAATGGTTTTACATTCATCATGAATGTATGAATTTGGAAGTGCCTATACTGCAGTACATGAGGAGAAATAATAAAAAGTGTAATTCAATGGGCACTCACAGGAAGTGAAAAACACTAACCTTTAAACTACAGAGTATCTAAGGATGAAGAGGGGATGAATCACAGATGATTTTGATGAATAATTTAAACACAATAAAAAAATCAGATAGCCTCCCAAAAGAAACTGTAGTATATAGAATCATATCCAGTTCATTATATGAATTCATGAAGACATTAGCCAAGTTAAAATGTAGGAACATAGAGATCCCTTGTCTAAAAAGGTTTATGTATCTCTATGTGTGTTTCCAAGTAGGCAGTTACATATATACACCTGTGTGTGTATTCAAGTGTCCAGTTACATGTGTGCCCCTGTGTGTGATTAAATGTGAAGGAACATGTGTGCACCTTTGCTGCGTGGATTCTGGAGTATCACTGCAAGTATCCTCTTCAAGCATGTTGTCCATCTCCTTTGAGATAGGCTCTCTCTTTAGCCTAGAGCTCTAATGACTTAGGGTAGTTTGCCTGACCAGTGGGCCTCAGCAATCATTCTGTCTCCTACTTGCCACCACTAGGATTAAAAATGTGTGCCACCTCACCTGGCATTTTAACATGGATTCTGAGGCTGAAGCCCACTTTACTAATTGAGCAATCTCCTTAAGCTAAGATCAGTTGGTTTCATTTGATGTTTTCCTAATGCTGACCAGTACCTCCTCTTGCTAGATGACTATTGTAAGCAAGTGAAGAAAAACCCATGTTTATGTGTCATGGGCCAGGCATCTGTCTACAAAAGTATGGAGTGTGCCTAGTAGAGGTGTGACATCTTAAATGCAGCCTTGTAATATTGCTGTATGCATTTATGTATATAAAAGCAGACATAATTCACTAGTTGAGGTATGAACATGTCAGACGAGTTAAAATGCAGGAACACACAGATTTGGTTGATTTCTTTCTGTGTATCAAATAGAAAAATGTATTCAAAGACTCATAATCTTTCATAAAAGATAAAATTATCATTATAAATTTAGAAATTTCTTGGAAAGCAGATAAAGCAGAACAATGTAACTAAAGTAAATACCATTTTTAATAGGTCAATGACTCTTCCTGAACAAATGTTACTAAAGGGTCTCAGTTACAAAATTATTTCCTTTTTGAGCTTCAAATATAGTTCTGACATTAATTCATGTCTTTGTAAGGAGTGTGTGTGTGTGTGTGTGTGTGTGTGTGTGCTCAAGCACACACATGCATAAGCACATGCGCATGCATACACAATGGTGCATAGGAATGTCCACTTGGACACATGGATGAAGTCTTGAGAAGTCAAGATAGCATCAGATCTACACTTCTATCACAGTCCACCTGTTCTTTTGAGTCAAGATTCTCCTCACACTTAAGGTTCACATTTTCTTGGCTATGCTATAAACTAGGAACCCTCATTGGCCCTCTTGTCTCTATCTCCCTTGGAACTAAAGTTACAACTTATGTGGGAAGTATGGGTCCAGGATCCAAACTACAGCACTCTTTTATGGTCAGCAAGTACACTTACCGTAGCCATCTTGGAAGCCACCAACATCTTAGCCTTAATCCTCCTTAATTTAAAGAAAAAAAATTAGCACCAATGTGTTTCTCTGTATTCTCTTTCTGAAAAAAAAAAAGATAATAAACAAATACGTCCTATGAATGGAAATCAGGAAGAATTCTGCATGTTTGCAACGTTGGTAAGAGAACTTTCTCTTATGTCATTTGTTTGAGACAAGTTCCAGTAAGTTCTTTGTTTCAAAATCTCATATTGATAAATCAGTTCATGTAAACGGCCACAGTGTTCATGAAAATGTGGCTAAGTTGAAAGCATACTTCACAGGTGGCAGACATCTACCCTCACATATTATTATAGAGGTTGTCCAAGGAAGTCGTGGTAACCTAGCACCCAGAAATCATTCAGGGACTCAGTCCCTTCTCTCTTGGTCCTCTACTTTCTCCAGAATGATAGCTTTCCAGCCCCAAAAGACCACTGATCACCTACCGGTATCCATTATGTGTCAATCATAGCTACTCATTGGCCTTCTGCCCTTGAGATTCAGCCATATCTAGTCTGTCCTACAGAGGAATAACTCATCGTTCAGTGCCACTCCTACAGCTGGGACTGTTTCCCACCATACAAACTCAGACTCCCTACCTAGCTGTTGATTCTCCCTGCCTTAATCCTGCACTGGTAATTAGGAGCCCTCCTATCCTCCCTCACAGACTTCAGGCAGCACACACAGGACCACTCCTTTGAATGCTCTGGCTCCCGTATCCTTTTTATCTTTTGTTAAAAAAAAAATAATGCCTTTCATTTCCCTTCCTCTAGACTTTATGCTTGTGTTTGAAGTCCTTTTCCTGTTAATGACCTCACAGTGGATATTCCCCTTAATTGAAGACAAAACAACAAAGCCAAAGACATCGCCCTCCTGCATCTCATGCCTGTTAGTTTCTTATTAAAGTACCAATGGATGCACAAACAGCTGTTTTTAGGGACCTTTTTACTTCTACAAAGAATATATAATGGTAAAACCTATTAAGGACTCTAGCAAGCATAACTGGCTGTTTTCAGAAGTCCTCACTCCTGGTGTGATCCTAAAGAATAAGTATATATGTTTGGGGAAAAATATCAATCAAAAATATTCCTTTTTGTCCATGTGATAAAATGGGCTTAGTATAATGCGTTGATCCTTGCACTTGGTCCAAGAGCCTTTGATCTCAACCACTCCAATAGCCCAGGCACAGAAAGCAAACATTCCTTTCAGAATGTCATGTTAAGGGCAGAAGGTAAATTGGTAATCAGATTCTCTTGTGGCAGAAGCTGTACCAACAGATGGATGGCAAGACAACCAGGGTCTGGCAGATACAATCACAATCAACATTTGCTTTCACAACTCTCTCAGTGGTTAGCTGTAGGCAAGCATCTTCTACTTCGCTTTCTCCTCTCACTTCAGGGTGCTTTGTCTCTTCCTCACAAAAAACTATTAATATTTGCCTTTTTGCAATTGAAGGTAGAGATAGGTGTGATTTATCTTGGGAGGAATCATTCCACTCAATATCTCCTTAAGTCTCCATTGTAGATGGTCTCATAGGATATGGGCTCTGGCTTCAAATGCATGAGATGCATTTGAACATTTCTGTTCATCTGGATGATGATAGCAAAGTATTTTCTTCCAGGTGGTTGTATCTGTAATTAAATTATTTTTTAATTTATTACAAAAAAATGTGAAATGTCAGGCCGTGTGTCCAACATTTAACATCACAATAGAGCATAATTCTTTACAAATGTGTTAGACAGCATTCATAGCTATCCTGGAAAACAAGCTGTGGTCCACAGGCAGCAGGTTTTTTCAGTTTTCCAGGATTGGGTTGAATACTTCCAGGTTCTAAGCCTCTAGGAGTAACCAACCATTCAGAGTAGTTAATTGGATTTAAGTTTCACTCTGTGAGATTGAAGCCATGCCTGACTCTGCTTAGGTGAATAAGAACCTGAGACCATGGTTCTAAAGAAAAAACAAACAAACAACAAAACAAAACAAATACAATTGTTCTGCTAAAGGAAAATTACACAAGTGAAGTAATTAATCTGCTTTATGCTCCCAGTGAGTCAAGCTTCTACCAGAGCCCTCTGGATTCCTGAATGAAAGAAGACACACACACACACACACACACACACACACACACACACACTCACACACACACTCTCACACATACACCAGCTAGTTTTGATAGGCCTTAACTAGCTCTCAATGGTTGGGCACTTCCAAACCTCCCATCTGCTAGCACATTCTTACCTCCAACTTCCCTGAGACAACTTCCTAAACCAATATTTCATCTCTACTAACCTAGACCCAATCAGAGGAGTGGCCCCTAGGGCCACTTTCCCGAAATTCTTAAGTGGCTGGAGGTTTTCTTTTCTGCAGCTCTTACCTCTGCTTCTTTGTCATAGAGATTCTGCCTCCTCTCTCCTCTGCTTCTCTCTGTCTGTCTGTCTCTTTCTGTCTCTGTCTCTCTCTCTTTCTGTCTCTCTCTCTCTCTCTCTCTCTCTCTCTCGCTCACTCCATTTCCTTGCCCATCCAATGGCAAGAAACCTCAGGTCTGAAAGTGTGGCTTTTGTGGAGCTGAATAAAGACAAAGCACTAGAACCCATTCCCAGTAGAAAACAAAAACAGTATTCCTAAAGACATTCTGCTATACCCATGGATCAGGGTCTCACTGACCTATCTTCCCAGAAGCATCCTCCTACAGTAGATGGGAACCAGCAAAATAACCCACAACTAACAATGTGCAGAGTGAAAGACCCTGAACCCACGATCCTAAATGGGATGTCTTCACCAACTCTCCCTCCAAGGCTTAAGAAACTATGTGAAAAGGAGGGAGGAAAGATGGAAAAATAATGCAGGATACCAAGGTCTTTTAGACACAACAGGATGTATGTATGTGTGCATGCACACATGGTGCTTGCATGCCCGTGCATGTGTGCATGCATGCCTTTCATTTATTTTATTCTTTTTTTTCTCTTTGCCTGTTGGATTCCTTAACAGCTTGGGATGGGAAGGGTGGAAAAGTCGAGGGGATCTAGGAAGAAATAAAGGAGAAAAGAATGATCAAAATATAGCATATTTTTTAATTAAAAAATGAAATAAAGATCCTCTCAGATTCCGAGTGACAGAGCTGGATCAGGGACCATCTCTGCCATCTCCCTGCTAGTGGAGGGCCTGCCTCCAGGGCAGGCTTCAGCCCAAGGACTCAGGCGGGACCAGCCGGGAGCCAAAGGCCTCAGGAGTCGAAGGGGAGTAGCAGGGTGGCAAGGACAGGACAAGCTCTAATCAGAGACACCAAGAACATCTAACACCAGAGATCAAGAGATGGCAAAAGGCAAACACAAGTATCCTACCAACAGAAACCAAGACTGCTTGGCTTCACCAGAACCTAGTACTCCCACTGTAGCAAGCCCTGGATATCCCAAACACCAGAAAAGCAAGATTTGGATCTAAAAACATATCTCACAATGCTGATAGAGGAACTTAAGAAGGACATGAATA
>JADRCD010111382.1:0-14317 GCA_019843815.1 Montemys delectorum
GGACAGGGGGCACAAAGAGCTGGCCAGGTAGGCCCTGTGGCATCCTTGCTTTCTTTTCCCTCAGACAAGCCTAAGGAGCAGACAGCACATGCCTTTGTAAATGTCCTTACCCGAGGGGACCTTGCTTCCATCCGCTGGGTCTCTTCTCCCCTGAAGCACACACAGCCCGTGAGCTCAGGAGCACAGCTCTGCACTGTCTACTACGCCTCACTCAACTTCCGCGACATCATGCTGGCCACGGGCAAGCTGTCCCCTGATGCCATTCCAGGTACCCACCAGGATGGGGTCTTGTGACTGGGTCGCTGGGAGTAGGGAAAGTGCCTGTGCCATAGCAACCCAAAGAGAAGGAAGTCCTGCACAGCTCCTGGGGCAAAGAGGAGGGTTCCCTAGCACTAGGGCTGCACTTGTGCCTGCACCCCTGACGACCTGGCCTCCCTTCTGTCTACCCAGGTAAATGGGCCAGCCGGGACTGCATGCTCGGCATGGAGTTCTCGGGCCGTGATAGGTGCGGCCGGCGTGTGATGGGGCTGGTACCTGCAGAAGGCCTGGCCACCTCAGTCCTGTTATCACCGGACTTCCTCTGGGATGTGCCCTCCAGCTGGTGAGTGGGTGGCTGCAGTTGGGGGATAGTGTGATCTCAGTTGGTGGGCAGACTGAGTTGACCTGTGCTGTGTACCCTCAGGACCCTGGAGGAGGCGGCCTCTGTACCCGTCGTCTACACCACCGCCTACTACTCCTTAGTAGTGCGTGGACGTATTCAGCGTGGGGAGACTGTGCTCATCCACTCGGGCTCAGGCGGTGTGGGCCAAGCAGCTATTTCCATTGCCCTCAGTCTGGGCTGCCGAGTCTTCACCACTGTGGGTAAGGCCCCTAACCTCTCCCAAGCAAGCCCTCGGAGCTTCTTGAGCCCTGTGGCCCAGACTCACTGGGGTCTTTCCCCTGATAGGCTCCACTGAGAAGCGAGCATACCTCCAGGCCAGGTTCCCTCAGCTTGATGACACCAGCTTTGCTAATTCACGAGACACTTCGTTTGAGCAGCACGTGTTGCTGCACACAGGCGGCAAAGGTACATGCCCCCGGGGCCATTGCCTGAGAGTAGATTACGCAGTTGATCCAGCCCTCAGGACCAGGTATGGATGAGCCTAGCATCACCAAGTGACCTGTTTGCCACCACAGGGGTCGACCTGGTCCTCAACTCACTGGCAGAAGAGAAGCTACAGGCCAGTGTGCGGTGCCTGGCTCAGCATGGCCGCTTCTTAGAGATCGGCAAATTTGATCTTTCTAACAACCACCCTCTGGGTATGACTAGTAGTCCAGGGAGTAGGGGTGGGGGCTGGTGTTGGGGCCCTGGGCGTCCATCAGTGAACATGACTCTCCTCTTCAGGCATGGCTATCTTCTTGAAGAACGTCACTTTCCACGGGATCCTGCTGGACGCGCTTTTTGAGGAGGCCAATGACAGCTGGCGGGAGGTAGCAGAGCTCCTGAAGGCTGGCATCCGTGATGGGGTCGTGAAACCCCTCAAGTGCACAGTGTTTCCCAAGGCTCAGGTGGAAGACGCCTTCCGCTACATGGCTCAGGGGAAACATATTGGCAAAGTCCTTGTCCAGGTGAGGTGAGGTCCTCAGGTACCCAACCTGGCTCCCCTTGCATAGTTCTTTTTTTCTAATTGTATTTACTTATTTTGTTTGTTGTGTGTAGCATGTGTGGGCGCTAGAGGACAACTTGTAGGAGTTGGTTCTCTCCACTAATGGTCATCAGGCTTGATACAAACACCTTTACCTACTCAGCTGGCTCGCTGGTCTTTGGACCACTTCTGAGCCACTGCCGTTTATCTGCAGGTGCGGGAGGAGGAGCCCGAGGCTGTGCTGCCAGGGGCTCAGCCCACCCAGATTTCTGCCATTTCCAAGACCTTCTGCCCAGCCCATAAGAGTTACGTCATCACTGGTGGCCTAGGTGGCTTTGGCCTGGAGCTAGCCCGGTGGCTCGTGCTTCGGGGAGCCCAGAGGCTTGTGCTAACGTCTCGTTCTGGAATCCGCACAGGTAAGCGAGTGGGGGGCAGCTGTAATGTAGGCTTCCCTTTGGTGGAAGCTGTTCTGGGAAGAGCTGCAGGCCACTCCCTTTCCTCTGGTGCAGCCCCATAGCCCTGTGTCCCACAGGCTACCAAGCTAAGCACGTTCGGGAGTGGAGGCGCCAGGGTGTCCAGGTGCTAGTGTCGACAAGCAACGTCAGCTCGCTGGAGGGGGCCCATGCTCTCATCGCCGAGGCCACAAAGCTTGGGCCCGTTGGGGGTGTCTTCAACCTGGCCATGGTAAGAAAGGCATGCAGTGTTCTGCATAGCTCCTGAGCCTGAAACCCAGGGTAGCTACTAAGTGGGGTCAGAACCTCGGAGCTGCAGCAAGCACTAAAACCCCTGGTTCCAGGTTTTGAGAGATGCCATGCTAGAGAACCAGACTCCAGAGCTCTTCCAGGATGTCAACAAGCCCAAGTACAGTGGCACCCTGAACCTTGACAGGTGGGCCATCAGTCCCTCCGTTGAGTTTTATTATGTACGCTCGCAATGTGTCCTTGCTGGGCTTGAGGGTCTGGGGAGGTGAAGCTGTGCCACCTGTGGCCTTCTGGACTACCCTGGGGAGGTTATGGGCACGAGAGTTGTCAGAGACTGACACGCGCACCCACAGGGCAACCCGGGAAGCCTGTCCTGAGCTGGACTACTTTGTGGCCTTCTCCTCTGTAAGCTGCGGACGTGGTAATGCTGGCCAAACCAACTACGGCTTTGCCAACTCCACCATGGAACGTATATGTGAACAGCGCCGGCACGATGGTCTCCCAGGTGGGCCTCTCTGTCCAGCCCACCCCTGCTTGTGGTCTCACTCCCCAAAGCACCTCACCCGCTGCCTCCCTTGCCCACAGGCCTTGCCGTGCAATGGGGTGCCATTGGTGATGTGGGCATTGTCCTGGAAGCAATGGGCACCAATGACACAGTCATCGGTGGCACGCTGCCACAGCGCATCTCCTCTTGCATGGAGGTACTCGACCTCTTCCTGAATCAGCCCCATGCAGTCCTGAGCAGTTTTGTGCTGGCTGAGAAGAAAGCTGTGGCCCATGGTGATGGTGAAACCCAGAGGGATCTGGTGAAAGCTGTAGCACACATCCTAGGTAAGTCAGCTTCGGGGACCTGCCCAGCCTAGTTGACTCTCTGAGCCTTAGTGCTGGGTGGTTGGTAGTAATGCTAGAGAGCCGCAGCATGTACCTGGTTCCCATGTCCCCTTCTAAATAATGACCGGTTATCCCTTTTGGCAGGCATCCGCGACCTTGCAGGTATTAACCTGGACAGCTCGCTGGCAGACCTCGGCCTGGACTCGCTCATGGGTGTGGAAGTACGCCAGATCCTGGAACGGGAACATGATGTGGTGCTGCCCATGCGTGAGGTGCGACAGCTCACACTGCGGAAACTTCAGGAAATGTCCTCCAAGGCTGGCTCAGCTACTGGTGCGTACCAGGCTACAGGCTGTGAGGGTCCTTCTGTGTCCCATCTGGGGGCAGCCAGTACTGGAGGCAACAGGACTGCCCTTTTACAAAGAGCACTTGGGCCCGTGCTTAGTCTATGTATGTGCGTCCTCACAAGAGGATGTGTCCCAGAGCACGTGCCAAGGCTATTCTATACCCTCTGTCTTTACAGAGGCAGCGCCCAAGTCCAGGAGTGACACATCCCACAAGCAGACCCAACTGAACCTGAGCACCCTGCTGGTGAACCCCGAGGGTCCTACCTTAACAAAGCTCAACTCAGTGCAGAGCTCTGAGCGACCTCTGTTCCTCGTGCACCCCATTGAGGGCTCCACCACTGTGTTCCACAACCTGGCTGCCAAGCTCAGTGTGCCTACGTACGGTCTGCAGTGCACCCAAGGTACTGTGCACATGGCGGAGCAGTACTTGCTGCCTTGGGCCTTGGTTCCCTGCTAACTGCTGAGTCCTCTGCTTGTCATTACAGCGGCCCCCCTGGATAGCATTCCAAACCTGGCTGCCTACTACATCGATTGCATCAAGCAGGTGCAGCCTGAGGGCCCCTACCGAGTAGCTGGGTACTCCTTTGGAGCCTGTGTAGCCTTCGAGATGTGCTCCCAGCTGCAGGCCCAGCAGGGCCCAGCCCCCACCCACAACAACCTCTTCCTGTTTGACGGCTCACACACCTTCGTATTGGCCTACACCCAGGTGAGAGCTAGGCCAACTGGTCCTGAGTGTTCCCGCCTGTGTCTTGGCTTCAAATACACTTCTGGGAGGGTCCTGGTTACTTCAGCAATCTCTCCTTCCCTGACAGAGCTACCGGGCAAAGATGACTCCAGGCTGTGAGGCTGAGGCTGAGGCTGAGGCCATATGCTTCTTCATAAAGCAGTTTGTTGATGCAGAGCACAGCAAGGTGGGCCTGTGGGTACCTTTGAGAGGGCAGGAAAGGTGAGGCTGGGAGGATGGGGTCTGTGCGCCTTCAGAATGGACCAGGGAGGCAGGGCAGATCATGTGGCCCTGCCCCCCAGGCTCAGAACTGTTACCTGTAGGTGCTGGAGGCCCTGCTACCACTGAAGAGCCTGGAGGACCGGGTGGCTGCTGCTGTGGACCTCATCATTAGAAGCCACCACAGCCTGGACCGCCGAGAGCTGAGCTTTGCTGCCGTGTCCTTCTACCACAAGCTCCGGGCAGCCGAGCAGTATAGGCCCAAGGCCAAGTACCATGGCAACGTGACACTGTTGCGTGCCAAGACAGGGGGTACCTACGGCGACGACTTGGGTGCTGACTATAACCTCTCCCAGGTGCGTGGTGCAGATGAGGCGGGTGCATTTGCCATAGGTGGGATGCTTGGTGGTGGTCCTAGAGTAAGACCTGAGTATTTACAGGTGTGTGACGGGAAGGTGTCCGTGCACATCATTGAGGGTGACCACCGTACACTGCTGGAGGGCAGCGGCTTGGAGTCTATCATCAACATCATCCACAGCTCCCTGGCTGAGCCTCGAGTGAGTGTACGGGAGGGCTAGACCTGCCTACCACGAAGCCATGCTCCACACCCGCCACCAGAGATACTCCGATCCCCACCACACCTTGAGTGCAGGGACTGGGGAGGGTCCTGCTGGTGGGACCCCTCCCCCCAGTGGCCCAGCACCACCCCCTCCCCTGGTGGCTGCTACAAACAGGACCATCACGTTTGTCCCAGCCGCGTAGTGGGGTTCCCAGAGCCACTGACTTGGAGACACCCTGGTCTGTGAAGAGTCAGTGGAGGCCAGCAGGAGCCAAACTGAGCCTTTTCTGCCACGTGGTATTTGTTACGCTGGTTGTTTCTCCATTAAATTCTGATATTTATTGCATTGCTGGGAAAGACCCCCAGGGTCGACTCATTCCAGCACCCTCTAAAATGGGAGAGGCCATGTGGGGAAGATTTCTGGGAAAGTTTCCAGATTTGCCTTATGCAGGCTGCTGGCTGGAGCCCCTTTTTGTCTTGGCCCTGTCCCTGCTTACTGCAGGGCAGGGATGGAGAGGGCTGGTTCCCGGGGAACGAGGACCCCAGCAGACACTGTAGCCCGTGGCCCTTGGTCCCCAGCACCCCCGGCTGCACCCATGATGCAGGGCCAGTCTGACTCTGCGGACCGCACCGGGCACTGACTGTATTTGTTTTCCAAGATTCACATTACTGCTAGGGTTTTGAATTTACCGCAGCTGTCAGTGTGAGGAACCATGTCTGGACTGTGTCATTTTCACACCAACCTGGTAAAGATGCTGCTCTTGATGCTGTCCTGTTCCCACAATTAAACTGCACGTGAGCAAGCGCTGACTTCTGTTCAGTCTCTTTCCAGGCCCGAGCCCGAGCTTCAGGTTCTGATATTTCTGGGTATTTCCCACAGGATTTCCAGTGAGACTCCTGGAGGGTGCGGCATTCTGTCAGAGTATAGGGGAGTATGCTGATACGAGTTTCGGCATGTAGGGGTGGCTAGGCCTTGCCACTGTAGTATGAGCAGAATTTGTCCACCTTTAAGTTACCCTGAGGGCATCAGCTTAGTTGCAGCCCCACCCCAGAGTAGAGAATAGCATCACCCTCTATCTGTAGTCAACTGAGAATTGGCGTCAGCCCCTCTAGAGAGAGACTTTAGCAGTATTCGGCCACTTAATCTCTGGAAACAGGTGACATGATCAGAGCAGAGGGCTAACACCTGCCTGAGTCACACATGTGTGACCATGTGTGTAAACAGAGGAGTGGAGGTTGCTTGGAAGAGGAGGATCAAGAGAGAAGTAGGCACAGCCTAATGGACCCTCAGTGGCGGCGAGCTTGTATACGTTGGCTTGGGGGTGAGGCATGTTGGGTCTTGCAAGGCAGCTTGTTGGGGTAGGCAAGGTCCCCAGGCTTGAGTGTCCAGGAGAGACTGTCAGAAGGCCCCAGCATTCAGTCCTGTCCAGAGAGCGAGCAGCAGACTAAGCTGTACCCTTGCCAGCTTAAACAACTGCAGTGGTAGGATACAGGTAAAGGGGTTCAGGGGGTCTCAGTCCGAGTGGGTAGCCTAGGACTAAAGCATCTGGTTGGCTCTAGTCACACTTAGAAAATTCTCACAGCTCCTGTCATGGGTTGCATATCCCTTCCTGGGAAGAACCTGCCCTGTCTCTATAGTGTCTCTACCTAGCTGGAGTCTACTGACTCAAAGGAACGGATTTATAAACTGTCCTAGAAAGAAACTGTCCCCCTTACAAGGCTGTGTGATCTTTAGAACTCACATATGACAGGCAATAAAATCTCGAGACCCCTTGTGGCCACCTTACTCCTTCCTGCTCTTTGTGATCATCTAACAATACTTACACAGATAGTCAAGTGCTATGAGACCTGAGCTTGATCACTGGAACCTAAAAAAAGTTGTCCTCTGACGTCCACACATCTATTGAGTGGAGCAAAACTTAAAATAAATGAAAATTTAAAAAAGCAGCTGCTGTTCACGGAGATCTTAGAGTAGAGGCGGGCTGGCAAGATGGCTCAGTGGGTAAGAGCACTGACTGCTCTTCTGAAGGTCATGAGTTCAAATCCCAGCAACCACCCATAATGAGATCTGACACCCTCTTCTGGTACCTCTGAAGTCAAGTCAGCAACAGTGTACTTATGTATAATAATAAATAAATCTTTGGGACAGAACAAGCAGGGACTGAGTGAGTGGAGTTAACTGGAGGAAGTGGGGGCAGACCAGAGCGAGGGGGGGTTGACCAGAGCAAGCAGAGGTCCTAAAAAAAAAAATTTCAATTCCCAGCAATCACATGAAGGCTCACAACCATCTGTACAGCTACAGTGTACTCACATACATAAAATAAATCTTAAAAGATACAGGTAGAGGACCAAACTTAACATCTGGCTTGTTGGTATGACTGAGTCCTTACAGTAGTCGTCTGCAGCCTCTGCTATAGTGAGTGGCATTGATTTTATGTACATCATTAATAAAAATGACTCTAAGTGGGTAGAGAAGTGACCCATAGTAACTCCAGCCCCAAAGGACCTGACACTCTCTGCAGGAACCACAGAGTACTTAGAGGCACATGCAAGCAAAATGTTCACACACATAAAACTAATTAAATTTTAAACAAAAGCTCAAAGAGCTTAAGGGTCAAAGTTTCTAAATACTTCTCTGTGCAAACAAAGCTCACGACTGGAGCACTGGATACCTGAGCACCCACTACTCCAGCAAGCAGAGACCAGTCTGAGCTGTATAAGAAGCGGGGTGGGGCTGCTGGGCAGTGACGGTACACATACACACCTTTAGTCCCAGCTCTCTGGGGGCAGAGGCAACAGGATCTCAGTTCAAGGGCAGCCTGGGCCACACAGAAAAACCCTGTCTTGGGACAAAAAAAGAAGCCTGGGGACAAGCCCAGAAGAGAGACCTATCAAACCACCCGGACAGACGGACGGACACTAGGACAGCAGCCAAAAGAGTGAGCTAGCTGTAATGGTCCAGGTGTTTAGAAGAGTACAGTGTATAGGAAGCAAGAGAAGGACTGTTGAGTAAAACCTCTAGAGAGAGGCAGTCCTGTGAGGGTTCCTGGAATGGGGAGCGATCTGGTCGATCCTCCAGAGAACAGGATTTGTTCATTATTTTTAAATAATGAACAGAGCTCAGGAAGAGATGGGACCTCGGGTAATTTGGACTCTCAGAGTAAAAGGGCAGGGGGTGCAGCTCAAGAGGAAAAAATGGCCTTTGTGTAATGTGCACAAGGCCCTGCTTTCAATTCTTAGAACTGGAAAAGGGGGGTCAGAGTGGGGGATCATTTTCATCTTGTAGGTTCAGGAAACAAACTCCAAGTTCAGGAAACTTGTCATATGCTAAGGTCTGGCACAGTAAAACTGCTCAAACCAACAAGAAAGAAAAGTAACAGAAGCAAAAGCTTTTCTACTTGTGGGAAGATGGAGTGAGTGATATTTCTACCCAACCCTCCTGCACACACACAGTACAAAGTATCTACTGAACATGACAGAGAAATAAAACCAAATACTGAGTCCTAAATGGGAGACCAACTGTTGGGGGTCAGGGGTGGTCCTTGAACATCTAGGGAATGTGGTGGGAGGAGCCTGGAGATCATAAGGGCAGGGACAAAAGTCCCATGAGAGTCTCCAGGGCAGTGTATAGCTGTGACAAGCACCTGAGAGTCTGAGGCAAGATGGTTACTCTGACTGTTCAGGCAAGATGGTTACCCTGACCTGTTCAGAAGGTATGTGGGTGGGCTTAATGGAATTTCTAAGGCCCTGAGTTCCATCCCAGAAACAGAAAGGGAGAGAGGGGGCTGGAGAGATGGCTCAGCAGGAAAGAGCACTGACTGTTCTTCCAGAGGTCCTGAGTTCAATTCCCAGCACCCACAGGATAGTTCACAACCACCTATAATGGGATCTGATGCCCCCTTCTGGTGTATCTGAAGACAACTACAGTGTGTTCAAATACATAAAGTAAGTAAATCTTAAAAAAAAAAAAAAAAAAAAAAAAAAAGCTGGGCGGAGGTGGATCTCTGTGAGTTTAGTACAGCCTGGTCTACAGAGTGAGTTCCAGGACAGCCAGCTCTGTTAAACAGAAACCCTGTCTCAAAAACTCAATAGCAGTAGTGGTTGTGGTGATCATAAGCATAATAATATATAAAACAATAGAAATTGCCCAGTCTGAGCCTGGTGTGACACAAGCATGTAATCCTAACACTCCAAAAGCTGAGGCAGGAGGATCAGAAGCTCAAGGACTACCTGGGTGGCAAAGAAAGAAAAAGCCTGACTTCCCAGCCTCTCCAAGAGAAGAAAGCCTTGGAATGCCAGGAAGAAAATGGAAAGACCAAAATCATGGTCCCAATGCATGCTTAATGATTGAAATAAGAGCTGGGTATGGTGGCCTGCATCTGGCACCCACCACTGGGGAGGCGAAGGTGGGAACATAGGAGTGGTGAAGATCATCTTCCGCTACATAGAGAATACGAGGCTACAGGAGACCCTGTCTCAAAAGAAAATGGGGTAAAAGCAACAACTGAGCATCACACAATGCCAAGTGTACACAGAGGGAATGCTTAAGACAATTTTGGGGGCTGGAGAGATGGCTCAGCAGTTAAGAGCACTGGCTGTTCTTCTAGAGGACCTGAGTTTGTTTCCCAGAACTCACATGGCAGCTCACAACCATCACAACTCCAGTTCCAGGGAATCCCACACCATCTTCCAATCAGGCAAACACTCATTCACATACAATAAATCCCTTATTTATTTATTTATTTATTTATTTAATGTATACGAGTACACTATAGCTGTCTTCAGACACACCAGAAGATCCCATTATAGATGGTTGTGAGCCACCATATGGTTACTGGGAATTGAACTCAGGACCTCTGGAAGAGCAGTCAGTGCTCTTAACTACTGAGCCATGTCTCCAGCCCCATAAATCCTTTTTTCTCTTTTCCTTTCTTTTCTTTTCTCTTCTTTTCTTTTCTTTTCTTTTCTTTTCTTTTCTTTTTTAAAAAGAGACAGTTTAGGTAGAATATATAGAGCAGAAGTGCAGAGAGGTAATGGTTCACATGCTTCACTGGAATGGGTGAGATGGCTTCAGGGACTGGGTATATATGTTTGTAATGCAGAGCCCACAGCAGCCACCAAAGGAGTCACAGACAGATTATATGTGGCCATGGCCCAGGGCTGCACACTGGCAGGAAGCAGTGTTCCTCTGTGGTCTCTGTTTCAGTTCCTGATTCCAGGTCTCTGAAACCTGCCCTGACATCCTTTCATAATATACTGTGATTGGGAGGGATAAGCCAAATAAATCCTTACACACACACACACACACACACACACCAAGGAGAAGGGAGAGAAGAAGAAACATGAATTCAGATATAGTGACACATATTTTTAACCCTAGCACTCATTTGGGTAGAAGGGTTGGCAGGATCAGGAATTCAAGGTCATCCTTGGCTACATAAAGAATTTGAGGCCAGCCTGGGCTACATGAAACCCATTTCAAATTATATATGATCTGCCATTCCACTCCTATGTATATAAATTACCCTCTGTCCACATGAAGATTTGACAAGAACATTCATAACAACTGTTGGAGAAACCACTCCAGATTCATAAACAGGTGAATGGAGAAACACATTTCAGAACATTCCATAAAGGTACATTACTCAGCCATGGAAAGAATGAGCTGTGCACCTCAGACCAAAAACACAAACTTGACATAGTTCCATGCGAATAAAGCCCTCCAGCAGTACACATGGAAAGCAACATGCATGTCATGGAGAGGGCTGGGGAGGGGCCCAGGAGAACCGGGAGTCATTATCTGACTAGTACAGTTTCACTTGTATATAATGGTATCTATAAACATGTAATTGCCACTTCGTATATATTTTAAAAATATTAATTATGCCTCCATGAAGCTGATTAAGAAGGGATTTATAAACAAAATAATAGTCAATTAGACCTCTAACCATATAAAAAGATGTTCAACCTCTCATTATAAGGGAAATAAAAAATGATAGTCACAACGAGAATGATTCCTTATCTGTCAGGTTGACACAGTTGCAGACATAACCAGAGTGCTGTGGAGGTCACAGAGAAACTGGCATCAAAGTAACCCTACTGGCAGGCATAGAACAAAGGGTCTCAGGAGGGAGATCTGGCAGCACATCGAAAAATCACCTCTGTGTTTGCACTTCTTGGAAAGTGTCCCAAGTACATTTACTTGCACACACACACATGCACTCACATGAACACACATGCACATGCATGAACACACACATATACACATATGCACATATATACACACAGTGTACACAAACACACCCATGCCTACACATGCACATATACCTGCATACACACACATGCATACACCACACACATACACATGCATACACACACATACATACATGCATGTACATGCACACACATACACACATGAACACACACACGTGCACACACACGTACACACATATCCACACACATACACATAAACACATACATTCATTGTGAAACAATGTAAAGTTTAAAACTGTTGGACATGGCCTACATATCTACTCTACATGACTGACAGAACAAATGGATTGTGTGTGTCCAAAGGAGAGCCATGAGTAGGAAAAGGAGACATGAACTTCAAGTCAACAAATGGGAAAAACAAGTAAGGGCAGGATGGCGGAGCTCACCTTTAACCCTTGGGTAGCTGAAACAAGAAGACCACCATGAGTTTGAGGCTAGTCTGGGCTACAGAGTAAGTTCCAAGTCAGCCATGTGAGACCCTGTTTGAAAACTCAATCATAACGCCATCTTGTGTAGTAGAAAGGATGGGTGGGAGAGAGAGACATAAGGAGTAGTTCTTAGAGCTGCTGTTACCATTGAGATCTTGTTTCTAGGCACAGTAGCACACACCACCCATGCCCTCTCATCCCAGTTCATAGGAGGCAGAAGCAGGCTGATCTCTATGAGTCTGAGCCCAGTCTCATAGAGACCAAATTCCAGGCCAGCGAAGGATACATAGTGAGACCCTGTTTCAAAACAGAAAAGGAGAAGAGAACAAAGAGCACACATTGGCAGACCTTGAAAACATCCGAGCACCTGTGTGAGCCATACTGAACTAAAAGGGTCCCACACTCCTGGAAGTCACTGGAAGTCCTGAAAGTTGTTCTGAGGACTCTGAGCCAAAGGGGAAAGAGTGTTCAGGAAAATCTACCAAGTCCTGCCAGGAAGGGAGTGAGTTTGGGACCCTTGCCTTGGCCCATCCCTCCTCTCTGCCCACGTGATGCAAGCTCCACTCTAGCTGGGTGCAGCTAAGGACAAGCTCCCTCCTCCAGGGGCCAGCCTAGGGCCACGGCACAGGCTACCAAAGGCTCACCACCTAGCTCTGTGTTCAATAGTCTGCCATGGTCCTTTCTCACTAAGTGCCGTCTAGAAGTTGGAAGTTCAGCTCTGGGGAGGCAAGAAGAGAAACCCAGTCTCAGTGTCTTTACCCAGCCTTACAGTAGGACACTGGGTCCCTGCCAAAAGAGATGAATGGAAAGCATGGACTGCCACTTCCCGGTGGCCAGTTACTGAAGCTGGGGTGGCCTGTGCTGCTTCTAAGAAACGGTGCTGGAAGGCTCCACTAGAGGGCAGGCCAACCTAAGAGGCGAATCTCAGAAAATGAAGCAGAGTTCCAGGCAAGATGCCTCAGTAATGGAAACTTAGGCTGTTACATAGACAAAGGAGTGGGAAAAAAGAGTAAGAAAGGTCTGGGGATGTGGCTGAACTGGAAGAGCGATTGCCCAACACATACAAGCCTTGGGTTTGGTTTCCAGCACAGGATAAATGAAATACTAGAGAGGTGGGGAGACCCAAGGAACAGGAATTTAAGGTCATCCTCAGATCCTCAGCTAGAAACCTAGTTCAAGGCCAACTTGGGTTAGAGACCCCGTTAAGGAAAAAAAAAAAAAGGAATGGCTGAAATATTGCTGAAAAAAACTAATTTATGGATGAAAGAAATTCAGCAAACTCAAACAGTAGGAACTCCAAGAAAACCAGCCAGAGCTGGAGTGTGGTGACACACATGCTTCCAGTCTCAGGAGAATGGAGAGCTCCAGGCTGGCCAGAATTACAAGTGTGTGTCACCACGGCCAGCTAGTGCCTTCTTTGCTTTTCTTTCTTTTTTTTAAAGATGTATTTATTATATATATATATGAGTTCACCATTGCTCTCTTCAGACACACCAGAAGAGGGCATCAGATCCATTACAGACGGCTGTGAGCCACCATGTGGTTGCTGGGATTTGAACTCAGGACCTCTGGAAGAGCAGTCAGTGCTCTTACCTGCTGAGCCATCTCTCCAGCCCCCAGCTGGTGCCTTCTTTGCTTTTCTTTTTTTGTTTGTTTTTGTTTTCCTTTTTTTCTTCCTTATATTTTTTGGTTGGGGTTTCAGAGATTTACAAACAAGTGAAACTGAGACCATTGATCTCTCAGATCTATAAAGACAAAAAGATAGTTTAGCTCAAGGGACAATTATACCGGGTAGAAGCTCAGATCTATAGACAGGATCAAGAATGCTGGAACTGCTATCATTGAGGTTCAAGAAATCGCCCACACGAACCGTGTGAACACTGACCTCACTTAAGCAAGAACAGTTTATTGAATGTACACCCTGAAACAGGTCAGACCAGGGACATAGCTCAGAATTATCTGAACTATGACAATGGGTATATTTTTCTGTCAGCTTATAAGGGGAAAAAAAAACCACAGTGAGTTCACACACAGGTGCAGGAAGCTCTTGCTCAAGACATTTTAGATATAGCAATTCATATTGACCTTTGATTTGATGGGTCCTACAAAAAGCTTTGTGAAGTTTCTTAAGATTAGCAAACCTCATCCAGAGCATTCAGAACAAAACAGGGTGTGTGGTCAGCATGTCCTTGCTCTAAGCCAAGTCACTTCTCTGTGTCAATGACTAGGAGGTATGTTACAGCAACAATATGAAATGGCTGGCAGGCATGGGACAGAATAGCTACAGCTGTCCTGGGGTGTGGTGTGTCAGACCATAACACTATAAATGGATAAATGTAAGGGGAGTACTTTTTTTTTTTTTTTTTTTTTTGGCTTTTTTGAGGCAGGTTTTCTCTGTGTACGCAACTGTCCTGGAACTCACTTTGTAGACCAGGCTGTCCGTGAACTCAGAGATCTGCCTGCCAGAGATCTGGAGGGCAGGGATTAAAAGTGTGCACCATAGCTGGGCGGTGGTGGCGCACGCCTTTAATCCCAGCATTTGGGAGGCAGAGGCAGGCAGATTTCTGAGTTCAGGGCCAGCCTGGTCTACAGAGTGAGTTCCAGGACAGC
>JADRCD010111424.1:0-12368 GCA_019843815.1 Montemys delectorum
TGTGTGTCTGTGTGGGCGCGCGCGCGCATGCGTGCTGATACTGGCTGCTTGAGACTAGACAACCTATCAGGTAGCTTGTCCCTAGATAAAACTGATTCTCCCTCTCTGAGAAGCCATTAGTTGTCTATAGTTCTTCATATAGGGTCTTATGAGATTTATCCAACCATATTGGCAAGTTAACTGATGTTGTCATTGTACATGTCTTGGTTAGGTGATCATGTTTTTGAGACTCTATGGGTGCACAGCTGTCATATTTAGAAAACTCTATCTTACAGTAGATGTTCTGGCCTTCTGGCTCTGACAATATTTCTGTTCCATGTTTCCCAAGGTTGCCTCCGTTTTGTGTATGGTGTTTGCATTGCAGACATGTCAACTGAGTTTCTGTCTACACTCAGTTGTTTTCCATATTTTTCCATAACAATTTGTGGATTTCTGTAATCTTTTAAATTGGTGAATGGATAATGAAAACATGGTACATATATACACTAGAATTCTTTGATTCAGCTGTAGAGATAATGAAATCATGACATTTGCAGGTAAATGTATGTGACTAGAAAATATTATACCAAGTGAGATAACCAAGGTTCAGGAGGACAAACAGTGCCTGTTCTCTCTTATCTGCAAAGCTGATCTTCAAATCTTTAGAACTGAGTCTAAACCTGAAGCATCTACAGAAATCAGGAAAGTAAGAAGGAGCTGGAGTCACTGTGGCAGATAGGAGCATAGTAGGACACAGAAAAAGTAGGAAAAGTGGGAGATGGACATTTAACAGGGAAGATAGAGGCAAATCAATACAGAAGAGAGGGTAAGGGAGTGAGGAGAGGGAAGTGGCAATAAGGATGTTTGAAAAATGTCTAAGAAAACATAGTTAGTGTTTACTTAGAAACGTATACTATATATGTGCATAGTTTGAATGAAATTACTCCACTGGGGTGATAATGGTACCCCCCATTCACCCATGAACTGTCGACTATCTAACAAAAGCCTCAATGTCAGGTATGTGAAATTTCCCATTGACTTGTTGATGACAGAAGTCAAAGAGACTCCCAAAATAATACAGAACATTGAGGCTACCTTTTCTTGGGCCCTGGAACTTGAAGGCAAGAGTGCTACCGAAGGCATGTACTGCCAACACAGGGCTTAGAGAGGTTGAAATGCAACTGGCATAGGAAGCTTCCTTCCTGAGACCTGGCTCTCATAGCCTCCGAAGATGCTACCCAAGCTGGCAAGAGATAAAGCATTCAATAGCCCTAGCATCTATAAGACTAGGAGCCACAAGAATAATCAATATGGCAAGATAGACTCAAGGGTGCAATCATGGTACTTATGTCTGAGGGATAGCCAATAGCTGCCTATTTGGACTTAAGACCCATACAATAGAATGGTATTCATGTGTGGTACTGTAACCCTAGCCAATTGACTGACTGATAAGGTCAGGATCTGAGAGGAGTGCTTGTTATTCCTATTTTCTGAAACCAGTATAATTTCTAAATGCGTTGCAAATATCTGCAGATATTTTATTCTTATATCTGCAGATAATATGTAGTTCTCAGCACTCACCAAATAAGCTTTTTGTTTTAGTTTTTAGAAGAAAATTACTCAGTGTCTTGTTGTTGTTGTTGTTGTTGTTGTTGATGATGATGATAATGATGATGATGATGATGATGATGATGACAATGATGTGATAAAAACAAATTAACCTGAAAAAATTAGCTCCAGGAAGTAAAGGCTCATAGTTCAAGGTACAATGCACCATGGCAGGAAAGCCAAGGGACCAGGAGCTTGAAGCAATTGATCTTGTTATATCTGCAATAAGGGAAAAGAGAACAATAGATAGCTGTTGCTTTAACTCCATTTTTCCACTTACACAACCCATGATCCCAACAAGGAAATGATGCCACCCACAGTGGGCAAATCTTTCTAATTCAATTACAGTAATCAAATATGTCCCCCACAAGCATGCTGAGCGGCTCATCTTCCTGGCAACTCTAGACTCTTCCAAGTTAATAACTGAGATGAGCCTGGAACTCTGTAACCCAGATAAATCTTGAACTTGAGCTATTCTCTCTTCAGCTTCATAAATATGAGATTATAGCCTTGCATCATCAGTCTGAGGAAAGAATACATATTTTAAAGAATTCTAAAAGTGTGTAATATTAAATAAAAGGTCACCACTTAATGTGATGTTGTAAGTGATTGCCAGAAACTCAGAATAAGGAAAATAGGAACCTGATGATCAGTGGTATAGCATTTTAGTTAGGAAAGATAAAGAAGTTCTAGAGAATATGTGCACAACAGTGTCTATATAGCTAACAATATTGTACCCTACATTTAAAACTGTGTTAAACATGTTTTCATACTTTGTAATTTTTACCACATAAAAAGTTCATTCTGGGAAATGAATTTTAAAAGATCACTAATGAATACTTACAAAACCCTTCTTTTTATATTCTTTTTTATTCAGGTTGACAGATATATTGGAATTAGGAATTACTATGTATAAGTGTATTTCTTAAAACTTTTCATACAAAACATATTTTTTTAAACACTTGAAATAGTCTTCAGGGCCAACACAGATTTCAAGAAGCTGACTGTTTAAAGAATAACTCCTAGAGAATGGTATATTTGTAGAGGAAGATTAAGTGGTTCTTTTCTAAATGATACAGTCACAAAATAATAAAAAACTACATCGAAGTGTTTCCTCAAGTATCAGCAAAGTACATCTTCCAACAAAACATTTTCTTAAGAGAAGTTTTTTCCTAAATTGAGTCAGCCAGTGGATCTAAAATATTGTTTGAGAAAAAGAGTGAAAATGATTTACTTATTATCCTATTATCTACTCATGTTTAAAGCACAAAGTCCCCCAATCAAAGTGACTACACAGCTCCTGTATCATAAACACAACACTGTTGACTTGCTAGTTAGGAATGGGAGCTCCTACCTGTAAACTTAGTACTCAAGAAGATGACAAGGGAGAATTACCAGGATGTCCAGACTAGTCATG
This sequence comes from Montemys delectorum, assembly GCA_019843815.1. Classification (NCBI taxonomy): domain Eukaryota; kingdom Metazoa; phylum Chordata; class Mammalia; order Rodentia; family Muridae; genus Montemys; species Montemys delectorum. The sequence goes on from JADRCD010111424.1 coordinate 3,005, forward strand.
GATACACAGTAAGAACTTGTCTCAAAAACTCAGAATCCCAGAAAGAAATATAGGCAGTTGGCATTACTCTCTGTTGTCTATCAGAACTGGATGGTAAGAGCCTACATCCCAAGACATTCTCCATGCTGGGAGCAGAAACTAGAGAAATCATACTGGAACTGAGGCTGGAACCTTCTCTGCTAAATAGTTTTAGCCTCATAAAGCAATGCTATGCAGGCAAATGCAGAGAAGAGTCAACATCTGAGGACCTCTTATGCTATAATATCAACTTGCCAGTCAAGAAATGTCCACTGACAATGACTGCATGACTATGGGTGGAGAATAACAGATCTCTTTCTGATTGGATTTGAGACCATTCCATTATAAGGAATTCATGCCTGCTATAAATCGTTTTAAAAGCCCACGGCTAATGAGGTCAGAAGCCCTAGATGGTAATCTACTAATGTTAATTTGCTAAACTAACAGGTTGTCAAAGCTGTCATCTAAATATTTATGTTTCTATCCACAGAGTAGTTTTGCCTTTTAACTTGATCAGAATAGCTTTCATTTTGGAGAAGGCAGCTGTTAATACAGAGTTCATAATTAATCAAAGTATTGAGAATAAGTGTCTGTAGAATGCTCAGACCTAAAGAGAACATTTACATGACCTCTATGGTGGTTTAAATGACAATAGCCCTGGGATAGATTCATATATTTTCATTCTGGGTCCAAAGTTGATAAATCTGAGACAAATTAGAACGTGTGGCATTTTAGAGAGGTGTGGCTTTATTGGAGGAATGTAACCTAACATGTTGGGGAAGGTGTGGCCTTATTGGAGAAGGGTGTCACTGAGGCGTGGGTTTTGAGGTTTCAAAAGCTCACAGAATGCCCAGTACAGTCTCTTTCTCTCTACCAGGAATATCAGGTCAATTGCGAGCTTTCAACTACTTCTCTAGTACCTTGTCTGCCTATCACTACATTTCCCATCATAATAGGCATGGACTAACCACCCTGAAACTGTAAGCAAGCCCAATTAAATCTATTCATTCATAAGGTGCCTTGATTATGGTCCTTCTAGCAATAGACACTAAGACAACTCCTTCAAGACTTGGAGAACATCATAGAAGAAGTGGCAGAAAGAATGTAAGAACCACAAGATGGGGATGGTGGTGAGATAAATAAATAAATAAATAAATAAATAAAGCAAAGACCTCAGATAGCATTGATGATTTAGGATTTTAAAAGCCAGTAAGTGAGACTTGAAGATGGCTTACTCAGTAAGACATTTCACAGCCCAAGCATAAGGACATGTGTTAGGCTCTCTAGGACCTACATAAGAAGATTGGTATGATGTGGTGGGCATGTAGTCTTTGCATTGGGGGGATGGAAGGGAGGATATTTGCCCAGCTAGTCTTGGTGCAAGACTTTGTCTCAAAATAAGTTAAGTTAAGTAAGTAAGTAAGTAAGTAAGTAAGTAAGTAAACAAGGTGAGTAGGGATAGAAGAAAAAATTCAAAGTTAACCGTTGGCTTATATATGCACATTCAGAAACACAAGCACAGGTTCATGAATGCTCATGTGCATTCACGTATGCCCACACACTCACACACCTCAAAAGTCAGTGAGAAACAACATAATAATTGGTGGGAATATGATCACAAGCACAGGCCTACGAAGCTAACACTGTGGTGGGCACAGGAGGTGGGCAAGAACATAAGGTAATAGCTAGGTAATGAAAAGGTCACAATAAGGACCACTTATTTGTATTCAACCAAATATTCAAAACAAGTCCTAGTAACAAGTACAGCTGCCAAATCTCTTCATGGAGGGGTGGGGGTGGGGTCTCAAGAACTGTATTCCCTTAAACCCTTCGATCTTACTATCTAGTTATGGTGGGCATCCAAGAGCAATAGCAATGGCCTGTGTTGTTGCAAGGGTTTCTGGGACCTCATTGTACAGGGCTTTCTTCAGCCACAGGGAGTTCATGTCATGTCTAGGAAACAGCATTTCTTGACTTTCCTCTTAAGCATCTACCTCCTATTTTCCTTATGTGCCCCTTTCCCCAATGCTCCCTGAGCCATGATGAAGATAATATAGATGTAACTTCTAAGGATGAGCACTTCTCAGCTTATAAGTCTCTGAATGAATAGCTGCCCACTGGAAAGGGAAGCAACTCTGGGGCTGGAGAGATGGCTCGGTGGTTAAGGCTTCTTCCAGAGGTCCTGAGTTCAATTCCCAGCAACCACATGGGTGGCTCACAACCATCTGTGGTGGAATTCTATGCCCTCTTCTGATGTGTCTGAAGACAGTGATAGTGTATCCATATACAATAAATAAATAAATCTTTTTTTAAAATGAAGCATCTCTGACTAAGATGAACAGCAGAACTAATCTCTATCTATAACCATAAACATTTGGAAAGCAGATTGGCAATGTGTCCATTACCACAAACAATAATAGCAAGCTCCCTGCTAGGATGTATGGCCTCCACAGCCAGTGAGCTTTTTACATTGTTGACAGTATTACATATTCATTTCCTCTCATGAAATTGGAATTTGGTGTTGTAGCATGTATGGCCCACAATAGTGTAAGACCATCTATGTCTTCTCTCCAAGCAGCTTACATAGATGAGCGCTTTGGCCCAATGAACAGTAGCCAGAAGATGGACTCTCCCCATTCATAATCAGCTTGATTTCTCTGGGTCCTGTATCTAAAGACTGTGGTTTTCAGAAACTACATCTTGCTTTTTAGTTATGGTGGGCATTCAAGAGCAATAGCAATGGCCTGGACTGTTGAAGGAGTCTCTGGGGCCCTCTTACCCAGTAAGTTATAGAGAGAGGTGTCTCACTCCTGTTACTGAGATTTCTGGTTAATAATCATGGAAGAAGCACTGATCACCACAATTTCAAAAATCTTGAGATGTATTATTTAGCTAAAATTAGCCTTAGATACCCTTCCATTCAAAATCTATAATAAAACTTATATAAGGATTTCATGAGAAAATTTTCCATCAATATCAGATCAAAATGTTATCACAGAAGAAGTTAAATTAAACTTCATCCATATATTTGATCTATGGATTAAAGGAACAAGCCCCGAGAAATTTCATATGTGCATGTAAAAAAATTTGCCTATCATAACACCATTAGAATATTGCTCAACTCTGTCTACCTGAGAGCTACTCACCTATAACCTCTAATGCTCTTTCCATATGCAAAGATTAACCCCTAACCCAGACTAGAAACAATTTTTATTGTGCTGTGAACATGGCCAAACCATCTACAAGTGGAGAGGGCTGGGACCAAACATGCTTCTTGTCACTCCGGTGTAGCCCGCTTGATCATAACATTCCTCTCACACTAAGTTGCATTAGCTGGGTGTACGAATATCCAGGCATCTGCTTTGTTCTCTCCATTTCAATAGCCATCTGGATGTAATGCTTTGCTCTGCACCCAAGCCCACTTGGCTGGATCCCTAACAGGCTGGCCTGCAGAGACTTGACAGACTTTCCTATGAAGGCTGAGCTCTGTTACCTGGACATCTCACTCCTTGAAGAGGTTCTGCTGTATATAATTCCGAACCACAGTTTCCTCAGCCTCTTGACTTTAGTGTAGCCTGATGCCTATGGACATCTTTGGCTCTGTTCCCTGTCCAACAGATTGAATTTGCTTGGATTGCTATAACTACTGGAAGCAAGCCCAAGTTCATTGCAAATCTTTGGATCCTGTACGTTGGACTACAAGAGATTCTCTTCATGAAGTCACCCAACAGCTGAGGTAGTTTTTCCTTCCATAGAAACTGCTTTTTCAGCACCTTCAGCAATATTATGCTGCTAAGGTCCCCAGGAGCCTCACTCTTTTATATGTTCCCTTTTATGAGTCTGTTGGTACTCACAAATTCAGTATAGTCTTCTCAACTGAAATACACAACAACTGAGGAGTATTTTTAATTTTTTTTGTTTGTAGATCTAGTAATAAAGTGTGGGATTCTTATTCTTACCATTGTCTTATAGTTACAAAGTTATTTAGTAATATTTAATTGATTTTTATTTAAGTAGTGATACTTATTATGGTTTAAGTTTATGTTCTAAATAAAAATACAACTGTACTTACAAATAAAATAATCTACATAGTTAAACTTTTACATGATTATGTATAAAAATAATTTCAAAATTTGAGCTCAAGATGGCTATATTTCAGTTAGTATGGTACCCACCGTACCATACCAACCATACCATACCGACCATACATGAGGTCCTGAATTAGACCCACCTCACTACATAAATAGGGTATGATGGCACATAACTGTTAGTCTGTAATTCTAGCACTCAAAGATAGAGGCAGGAGCATCAGTATTTCAACCTTCTCCTACACTACTATATAATAGGTTCTAAGTCAGTCTGGGCTATATGAGAACTTGAGAAGGAAAAAGAGGGGGACAGGGAGGATAGAAGGAAGAAAAGACAGTAAGGAAATTCACATTTATATTTTATATATAAACACATATTTTTCTACATCATTAGTATTGCTGGAGGGCAGGCCTATGCTCCATTTTATAAGTGCTGAAAAATGGGGTATATTCAAAACCACAAGTTAACAGCTATATTTTTTTCCTAATTTGCATCACCATCATTAATCTTTGTCATTTTCTGCTGGTTCTCTTTGAAAGTGAGATTTTTGTTTCCTAGGATAATGTTTGTGTGAGCTTCTAATTACCAAAGTCAATAGGGATCGTCTTTTCTTGATTCTTCTGTAGAGTGTAATACTTCACATGAGAGGGTGATTTCTCTTTGAGGCTCCATTTTTCTGAATGTGAATCATGGAAGACCTGTGACTGATTGGGATGTGGTACAGGTGGGAGGCTAATGTATATCCATATTTCTTGGCAGCCTTTTTGTCCAGTAGAAGGGAAAAAAAGTCCTCAAAACCCAGCTGAAATCTGTTTTTAATCATCATATTTTCCAGAGAAAGGAACAAGTTCCCCTTGTCATCCGTTGGCTCAGAAATCACTTTGCTGCAGGCTCCCTAAGATTCCAGTGAGATAAAAAACATTAAAAGACAACTTCATTCATTTCCTGCACCGGTCCTTCGCATGACACCTGCCCTAGAAACACACACTGTTCAAGCAGGATGGTCGATCTCCAGTTCTCAAGTGATTCACTTTAAAATTTTAAAACCCTTTAACCCCCTTATCATACAATAGCCTTGCTATCTCATCTCTTCTGTTCTTTCTCCTCATAGTCTATATAAATCTAGTTTTATGAACAATGAGAATTCTTTTATACAAAACTTCCCTTAAACATCGACACTCATATCTAGCTGTAGATTTCTGGAATAAACTGAAAACATGGGAAGAATGTAAGGAGCCCCAGAGGATGACTGGGGAAAAGGGGCCTTCAGGTAAGATGAAGCATCTCTGTGCAGTGATATGATACATTCCTGTCCCTGAAATGAAGTGTGAGCTGCAATGTTCCGGCTGTATTCCAAATTGCAGGATGCTACCCTGCCTCCCTCACCCCTCAACTTCAATTATATTCATTGTCCTAACACTTCCTGTCGGGAGTGATTGTGTTGATGAGCCAGTTAAAACAGCCCCTACTGACAGGCTTCAGTCCAAAGAGCAAGGTGACTTTTCTATTCATCACCAGAGTAAAAGCTCCACGCACAGCAAATAAATAAATGACCTCATTCTGGAGGATCCCCACCCACTCTGACTCTCTGTGAACATACTCCATCACACTGCTCTAGCTCAGCTAAGAATGTGAAAGAGCCAACCTGATTCTACTTAGGCTGACTGCTTAAGATTTCTCACACATTCCAGATCCCCTCCTCCTGGTGAGAACACAAAAAGACCAGTTGCTTTTGTTACTTCCTTTCTACACACAAGAACAGTACACATTGAAACTTTTTTTGTCGGTACAATGCTGTTTTCTCTGAAACACAGCTCTTGCATAGGAAAACCAAAACCTCGGAGTCCTAGTGTGTAGACTGATCACAAGTGAGTCTTGACTTCCTATTTCAGTCTACATCTATTTTTTTTCCATATCCAGATAGAGAAGACATAAGAATGCTTGTTCTGCCCAGAGTTGAACTACACATACTGCTGGAACTTTTCTCCAGTTCTACTTTGAATACCAAGATTGTTTAGTGCACAAAAACCGTCTGCAAAAACTCAAACAGATTGAAGAAAAATAAAGCAGGGTTTCTCCACTTATGGTTAATCCCACAAATAGTGTTGGCACACACTTAGGTGCATCGTGGGTGCTGGGCTGAAAGATGGTACTTATTGCCACGGGAGGTAGTTTACATCAAAGTGTCAATTTAAACATTGACTTAAAAAAAAAAAAGAAAAGAAAAGAAAAGAAAAACTTGGCTTCGAGGACAAAGTTGAGCCTAGTAGCATATGTTTCATCGTTAACTCTATTAGGAAGTGATGAGAACCAACAGTGGAGAAAAACATACTAGTTCTTTATTTATACACGCAATCTTCCTATTTTTATCTTTTTTGTTTTTAGCAACTAATATGGAAACATAAACCAGAGAGTGATGCATTCCTCTGCCTACCACCAGATGCTCCAATGGAAGCATCATTTGCAGGGAGGATGCTTGGAATTACAAACGAGATCAAGAAGCAGATGGAAAGTACCCATGTGCTCCACGTCCTGCTGACTGCTTTTAAAGCAAGTAAAAGTTCATCTGCTCCTTCATGTTTTGATTAATAAACAGTGATCACTCGAAACAAGTATGATGCAGTTTTGGAAAAGCACTGTTTAAAATGACTGGATGATTGGTCTCATTCAATTCTGACAAACAGATTTTCATGGAAACATCAACCCTAACAGAGTGTATAGGAAAATATCTGTAGTAAACATCCCAGAAGTATTGTGTGATGTGAAATCAATCCAACTATTAAGTCTACTTCATGTTCAGGAAACTGTATTGAATACTGTTAGTAGGTGTATGTGATGGTTAATCTCAATCACCAACATAGTGAGATTTAAAATCAACATGGAAACAAATCTCTGGGAATGGATGTGAGAAGTTACACAGAGTGGGTTACCCAAGGTGGGAAGACCCGCCCTTCATATGGATGCTCCCTGACCCTGGGCTGGAACCTCAGAATGAATAAAAACGAAAAAGCAAGTTTAACGCATGAGTTCATCATTCTCTGTCCCTATGATGCAATATGACCAACTGCTTCTTGTTCCTGCCATCATGCCTTCCCTGACATGATGGGCTGTATTCCCTGCATAAGCCAGAAGAGCCCCCACTTTCCCTTAAGTTGCCTCTATCAGGTATTTTGTGTATCAACAAGTAACTAACATCACGTGTAAAAGTAAATAAGAAGTACCACCATCCTGATGCTTAAGGGACATACAAGAGAGGTGAGTAACATGACCCTTGTGGTATTATACCACAGAAAGCACAGCTTAAAATGGGCATCTTAAAAACTAAAATGGCAGCATGGGTACCCCAATGGAGGAGTTAGGGGAAGGACTGAAGGAGCTGAAGGGGTTTGTAATCTTATAGGAAGAACAACATTACCAACCAACCATACCCACCAGAGCTCCCAGGGACTAAACTACCAGCCAAAGAATACACATGGAGGGACCCATGACTCCAGCTGCATAAGTAGCAGAGGATGGCTTTGTCAGGCATCAATGGAAGGGTAGGCCCTTGGTTCTGTGAAGGCTTTATGCCCCAGTGTAGGGGAATGCAGTGGGGTAGGAGTGGGTAGGTGGGTGAGGGAGCAACTTCATGGAGACTGGGGGATGAGTGGATGATATAGTGGGTTTTCAGAGGGGAAACTGGGAAAGGTGATAACATTTGAAATGTAAATAAACAAAATAACCAATAAAAATTTTTTTTAAAAGTCACTTGATCAATAGTGTTTCAGTAAGAGGCCACTACTCAGAAAGGTTCAGTGATACTCTTCAGGGGCATTAACAAATGCTGCTGTAAGAAACTGTTGTTAAATAGGCAGTTCATAAATAACAAAAACTTCTCCCACACAGTTCTAGATGCTAGGAAGTCCTGGTGACATTTCCAGCAGAATCAGTGTTATATGAAGCTCTTCCCTCTGATTCATGGATCATGTCTTCCTCTTTTATAAGGGCACTAATCATGTCCATAAGGCTCCATTTTCAAGACATAAATATATTTTCCTAATTATTATTTCCAAAAGTTCTATTTCCTAATGCTATCAGCATGGGTTGTAGATTTCAACATGGATTAGTAGCAAAATATGCAATCCATACCAACAAGGTTAATAAAGATTTATCATTTTGTCCCTTGGAATATCCCCCCCCCTTGTTTTTTCTTTTATTGAAAGTTGGTTCTTTTTCCTCACATGATATATCCCGATTAAGGTTCCTCCTCCCGCTACTCTATCCAGTTCCTCGACACCTCTCCTCCCATCTGAATCCACACCCTTTTTATCTCTCACTAGAAAACAGATTTCTAAGGGATAATAATATATTATAATATATATAATATACTAAGATAAAACAAAAAACTAAGACATAGGAATTCTGAAAAACAAACAAAAGGTTGGAAAAGAGCCCAAGAGAAAGTCTAAGAAATAGACCCACTAGTTCCCACACTCAGGAGTTCCATTAAAAACACTAAATGATAGATAGATAGATAGATAGATAGATAGATAGATGGATAGATGGTAGATAAATAGTTGATAGATGGATTAAATTGATATCACATATATTGTATATAAATAAAATAAAAGCAATAATATAAAACTTTAAAAACAGAAAGAACCCTGGCATGCCACTGAGAGACAGGGAACCACTGATGCTATGATTGTGTTCATTTTCTGTTGACCATCTACACAGCTGGGCTTTCAGCCAACACCTAAGAGTACTTTATTTCCCCAGTGAGACTTCCTTGGAAGGAAGTAAATTTCACTTGCAAAGGGCTATCACTTGAAGATTGCTACTGGGTTACTTAGTGAAGGCTTATGTCCACTTCTCCTTTTAGCTCTAGGACCCCATCTGGTGGAGACCATGCAGGCCCTGTGCATGCAGCCCTGGTCTACGTGAGTTCATATATGCATAGATTCTGTTGGTTTATGGGTCCTTATTTTCTTGATGTCTTCCATCTCCTCTGGCCCTTACACTCTTTCACTTCTCAAGGTTCCCTGAGTCCTGAGGGAGGGATTTGATAGAGACATCCATCATAATTCTGAGTGTTCCAAGGTCTCTCATTCTCTGCATAATGTCTGGGTATGAGTCTCTATCATTGGTCCCATTAACCCAGGAGGAAACTTCTCTATTGATGGCTGAACAAGGCACTAATCTATGAGTGTAGCACAAAGTCATTAGGAATCACTTTATTGATAAATTGTTTTCTCTCTATTTCTGTCTCTGTCTCTGT
>JADRCD010111447.1:0-20688 GCA_019843815.1 Montemys delectorum
GAGACTCTTTCTACAAAGCTCTTGAGTAATTCCCTCTAGTTATGGTCACACCAGAGCCTTCTTTGTTCTAAGTGGGCAAAGACAGCTCATAGCATCCATGTGTCACTCAAGACATAAGTCCTGGGACCTGAGTGACAGTAGACACAGCTGTCCTGTGACTTAGGTGGAGACATGAGAGGTTGGGGCAGAGGGTGGGGTGGTCTCAGGGCTGGTTCTAAGAAGGTTAATCCTATCCTTGCCCAGGACACTGTGCCATCAGCTCCTTGAAAGGCAGGAAGACATGATTTTACCAGCGAAAGTTGTATCATTTTCCCTGAGTAACATGTGCAAAGGCATTTTCAAATTCCCATAGTTTTCCTGGCATTGATTGCCTTGTCTACACTTCTCTGCTGCTGGCTATGCAGTCTACCCTCTCTCATGTCTGCTTCTCTGCCTTCCTCACAGTCTCTAAAACCTTAGCCAAACCCAAACTGTTATGGCCTTACTGCTTTCCACACAAGGGTAGACTTCTACATCCAGAGTACCTTTACAGACACTGAGGCACAGAACACTTGAGATGAGTTGGCTCCAGATGGAAAGTCTAGGTCTATGATCCTTCTCAAAAGAACTCTGTGTGTGTGTGTGGGGGGGTGTTTGTATGTGTTTATATTTTACTCAAGTAGCCCACGCTGTTCCTTGAACTTGTTATATATCCAAGAATGACCGTGAAGACCTACAGAACCTCCTTCCTAATCCTCCCCTAGGGAGAGATTACAGGTGTGCACCATCATGCTCCTTTGTCATTGTTGGACATAAAACCATTGGTTCTGTGCATGCCAGGAAAGGAAGCACTCCAACACATGAAACACATTGTTAACTAAGTGAGGTTTGGGAGGATGTCCTCCTGGTCATGAGTCCTCACCTCCAGATTTCATCTGCCATTATCTTACTCTTTGGGGTCACTTTGTACATGGTATCTTGATTGGTAACTCACCCAGGAATGGTCTGGATATAATAGTACTGCCATATGTAAGCTGATGGACCCCAATATTTTAAAACAACAGTCTCTGATGGGTTCTACAGGAGCCCAGCTGCCCCATGTGCCCAGCTCCACTGCTACGACCTGCTGGCTTCTTAACTTGAAGTCATGGGCTCTGTTCTAGTTTCATGTTTTGGACTTACTTGAATTCTTATGTGATCCCTGCTATGGGAAGAGAAAAATAAATGTATGTGAGTTTGAAGCTAGCCTAGTCTATATATCCAGTTTCAGGCTAGCATGCACTCCATACTAAAAATTTGTCTTAAAAACAAAACAAAACAAACAAAAACAAAACTAAAAAACCCAAACAAACAAAACCCAAAGAAAATCAAACCAAAACAAACAACTCCCCCATATCAAAATAACAAGAAACCAAGTAAAGATAGTCAAGGATGGTAGTCAAATTGGTAGTGTCCATAATCATAATGCCTCAGGGTGTCCTTTGGACTCCATATATCTGAGCACACACTTAGATATGCATGCACCTGGGAGTATACATGTACACATACACACACACACACACACACACACACACACTCACACAATTATGTACTCACATGCACTTACACTCATACACACACACATACACATACACACACTTTCTAGTATAAATAGAGAGAGAGAAAGAGGGAGAGAGGGTGAGGGAGAAGAGAGAAAGAGAGAACCATTGAAGGCACCTTTAATAGTTGATCAGCTACCACAACTTTGACCAGTCTTTAACTTGAGTAAACACAGCCTCCCTCAGACCACATTCATATTCCCTACAGACTCCAGTCCCTGGCAATGTCCACAACATTCAGATTCTCTGATATTTATGCCCAAATTGGTTATCCTATGATAGCAGTGTGAGAGAATAGGCTCAAGGCTTCCTATTTCTCACTTAACTCACCAATTTGACCAACATGCTTCAGATTAGACATACTACAGGCTCTGTGGGCCCTGACCCAGCAGATACCTTGAAAAGAAAAGTATCCCTCTCTTCTCCATTTCTCTCAAACCACCTGCCTTCACATTCCTTGATTTATCTTCCCTATGACAACACACAGACCCCAGTGGAACCTCAAAGAAACCTACCCAGACTGGGATCTGGGGAGAATGAAGAGGATGCTAGAGAGGATGGCAGAAGGAATCCAGCTGGTGGTGTAGACGGGATGCTCAGGCTGCAACTTTACAATAGCACGGAAGAAACAATGTCAGTGTGTCAGTCATGCTGGTTCGCCATCCTGCCTTTCAGCTGTTCTCTGTGTTTAGACAACATGAGGGGTCCAGGGCTGCAAACAGCTTTGCTGCAGCCAGGTAGGGGCAGGTCTGAGAATCACCAAAACTTGAGGCCTGTCCTCTAAATGTCACCTCAGGCTCAACAACTCTAATCTTCCTTTCATATATCTTGGCTCTGCCCACAACTCTGCCAAAACCATCTTTTCTTAATAGTTGTGACATACCTTTGGAACCTCCTATGCTCTTGTCTGTCATTCTCTGCTCAGAAAGAACCACACCCACTCCGTAGGCTTCAGTATGTACTCTACCCCCTATCTCACACACTTTTGTACAACTCTTATCTCCTGTCCTGCCCAAGTACACCCTTTCCCATGAATGAAGTTCTCCAGAATGTAGCTCAAGCTCTTGTTCCTGTACCAGGGCTCCAATTTGTGCTTTTATGCTGCATCTCCAAACAGATACAAATTAAGCCCAGAACATATTGGAGGTACCACTGTATCTTCTTGCTGTCTTCTGGTTTAAATACAACTGCCACCTGTCTCCACAATCCCTCATTCCTCCTTTAGTTCCCCTGGACATATACATCCTCTCTCCCTATTCACTGCCTTGTCTCCTCTTTGTTTCCCAACTTCTCTGCCTCCTTCCTTACCTTCCCCCCCCCATATAAAACCACAGGATCTTCCATAATATTATCCCAATTTGCATAACTTGGATGTATTCTGATACCTGTAGCTCTTCATAAGCAGACATAACTGCACCTCTACACATGGAGAACTGTGGCCAAGCCTAGTTACTCTGTGGTCCTCCACATGGCCACACAGCAGCTGGGAATGCTATGAGCAGCAATGTTTATTAGGACCTTACTCAGTGGCTCTTACTATTATTGTTGTTGATGTTTGTTTGAGTTTTTATAATACAGGGTCTTACCTGAGGTAGCTCTTTACTACATCAAGGTCAACCTACAAGAGGATCACTGTAGCTCAGTTAACTGTGCAGGCTATAGCTGCCGTATTGACCTGATGTAAAGTCAAACAACAGTTACCAGGGTTCAGGGGACAGAGAAAACATGGCTGTTTCATGAGTTCTTAATGTCGTCATACTTTAACACAATTCCTCATGTTGTGATACCTAACCAAAAAAACTATCATTGCTTTTTTATAATTCATACTTTCCTACTGTTATGAGTTGTAGTACAAATATCCGATATGCCCAATACCTGTTATGGGATCTTTTTGAGGTAGTAACCCACAGGTTGAGAACTACTGATTAAGAATTTCTAAATGGATTATTGTTTTGGAAATTATCCATAGTGATGTTTGTAGAAGAAAAGAATGTTCTCTGCCCTGCTGTGAGCTGTTTTATATTGCTAAAATTATATCTTTTCTATTATACACATTTATGTATATAGAAAATAATAATATGCATATCTATGTGAGTCTGTGTCTGTGTCTTTGTGTGTGTGTGCACATTTGTTCATCTACATGTAGAGGCTAGAAGAGATCCTAAGGTCTCATCCACTTATTGTTTGGGACAGGTTTTCTCACTGGTTTCAATTTCCCATGAAGACTAGGTTGGCTGAGAGACAGGGAGAAGCCTGTCCTCTACATCTCAGTATTAGGATTACAGCTCACTCAGCTCTGTTTGGTGTGGAATTAGACACATAGAGCAGGCTGCCTGTCAGCTCACAGAGATCTGCCTGCCTCTGTCTCTTGGCTTATGATTAAAGGTTTAACCCACTCTTAATATGGACACTAGGAATAAAACTCAGGTTCTAAGATTCAAGCAGCAAGCCCCCTAAGGAATATATATCACTATGCTACTTATATTTATGTCAAAAATCACTGTATTTATATAGTTTAGTTATCTATTACCAAATGAAAACCTGAGGACACATAGTAAAGACATTTTGGGGAGTGTGCATTTCAGCTCACTCTCCAAGAGTCTCAGCCTTAAGTATTTGTCCCCCTCTCAGTCTGAACATCTGACAGCTGCTTCCCAACCAACATCATACAGGGGATAGAAGATGTAACATGCACCCATCCCTTTCTCATCCAGGGAGGGTCTGCTCACTTCTCATCTCTCCCCAGCACTCAACACCACCATGAAGAGCCCCTCCATCACTACCTCTGCAGTCATCACACCTGACTTGGAAGACACAGAGGGCCACAGGAATCCTCCATGCTTAACCTGGGAGCCATGGTCACAGTGCTCCTAACCAAAGTTGTGATTGTAATCCCGGTCTACGGATAGATGATCTTCCTGAAGTGAAAGAAAAGTTAAGTGGTCCAGGACAGATCTCACCAGAGCTTCCTCACTGGGAGTGTTCTCAGAAGGACAGGGTAGAGAAGGATAGGATTGTCCAGGGAACATTAAAGAACAGAAGAAGGGAAGTGTACCTGAGCTCCACAAGGACTGCCTCCCCGAACCTGCTGCCCTTCCTGGTCAGCTGGAAATTAGAGGATATGTAGATTAACACAGAGCCTCTCCTAAGGAATTCAAAGAGGCACAAAGAGCCTCAGCAGCTGACTACTCATTTGGAAAGATCTACGGCTGCTAAAGAAGTTCTGAGTTGAGACCAGCATTCTGGATAACATGTCACTGGAAGTGACACCTATGAAAAGAGACACTTCTGAGTTGTGCATGTGGGATCAAAATGTGAATTATGAGCAGGTATGTAATAGACCCACCAGATGAAAATAGAGTGTATACGGAAAGACATAAAAACTACCAGTGGTTAAAGATATGAACCCTAAAATCAAACACTACAGAGCAAATTTACAAACAACAAGTGAGGTAGCTCAGTTGAAATGTTTCCTTCACAAACACTATAATGTGAGGTTCATCCTCAGGAAGCACATAAAGAGTAGCCAGGTATTTGGATAGGCTGACTCACTAGGATCCATGGGGTCACTGTGCTGCCAGCCTTATCTAAAGGTAGGTTAAACCAAAGACAGTGATGTCTCAAAAACTGTGGTGGAGTGCTTCTGAAGAACAACGTCCAAGGTTGTATTCTACCTTCACAAGTGTGTGTACACATCCAGATATGCACATACACATACATACTGCCCAAATATACATTTCAAATGAAGTAAATAGTAAAAACTGTAAAGATACTCACAGAATAGAAAATTTTATACAGCAAGTCCTTACAACACACACATGCACACACAACCTAAAGATTCAGTACAATCTCTATTTGATTGAAAATTGAAGTTTGTAAAGATAATTGATTTCTAACACTCATAAGTATTCTAAGAAACAAAAATTGGAATACAGTGAGGGATACCTGAGTCCCAGCATTGGGGAAGAGCAGAGAGGATCATCAGGATTTCAAAGCCATCTACAGCTACATAGCAGGCTGAAGGCCAACCTGATCTCCATGAGACCTTGAACACACAAATCAAGAGCCCAGTGTAGATGGGGTTCAGAGCGGATTTATAGCCAGGGTGACAGGGCAAGGGGAGAGATGACTAGTTAGTGATGTATAATGGAATGTAAAGAATCAAGATGTGAAATATAGCCCTTGTGTTTCAGGTAGGCCCAGGCCACCAATAGGGTTAGAAGGAACTAAGAGAAGGGAGAACAGCAGCCAGAGAGACAGCAGAAGTCTGACTGGGATTCCAACCATGAAGGTGAACCTCAGGGTGGCAGCAGCCTGCACTGAAAGGAAAAGCTAGAGAGCCAGATTACAGGGAGGCAAGAAGGAGACATGGTAAGTGCAGAATAGAGAAGGCAGGATAGGGAAAAGGGATCAAGGAAGAATCAAAGGAAGATATGGACATGGGAAAGTGTACCAGTAGATCTTTCCTAGGACTTACTATGTTGTACAGTACAGCTGAGGACTACCATAGGCATCAAAGCCAGAGTCATGGTGGCTCACCATGAATGATGGTGAGTTGTGTCCCAGGAATCGACTGCCAACAATTCATGCCTTCTGTTGTGCTCAGCTAGACATCACAGAAGCATATAGCCTGGTCATTCTCCTTCAAGATCAGGATTCTGAGGATTCAGGATGTCTGACCCTCTGTCCAGTTCAGATTGAGCTGGTTATTGATGTGCTCATTTATGAAAGGTGGGATGGATTTGTAGATATATTCCCCATAGAAGTGCTTCTATCTCCAGATTATCCTCATCTGAGCATCCTTGGCCAACTCCCAGGGGAAGTAGAAGGAGAAGAGGATCTTGATGGAGATCAAGACACTGAACACTGGTCTCCAGAGAGGAGAGCTGGTTGGTAAACACCGTAGACAATTTTTCTGTTGGACCTTACTGAGTTCTCTGGGAAATTTGGGGATAAACTGAAGCCAAAGCAGGTATGGGAGGTGTTGGGCAGTGAGCAGTTCTGACAGCCAGAGTCCAGTAGAGCCACTTGGAACCCCAGAGACCCACTGACCATTTGCTCAAAGGGATGGAAGGTGTTCGGTGAATTGCTCCTGAGACCATGGCTCAGATTTCAGCCCAGTCCCCTCACAGCTGCCCCTGCAAGAGATGTGTGCTCTATCAGGCAGACACTGCCTCAAACTCCCAGCATTCTAGCTGGACTTTACACACAGTCATCTGACCACAAGCCAGGCATGCCACACCCCATACAATAAAAGGAGTGGTTTGCCCCCTCCTTTCTCTCTTGCTCCCTCACTCTCTTGTTCTCTTCTTCTTCTCTTGTTCTCTTCCTCTCTTGTTCTCTCCCACTCTCTTATTCTCTTGTTCTCTTCTCTTTCTCTTGTTCTCTTCTCTCTCTCTTATCCCTTTCACTCTTACTCTTACCCTCTTGCTCTCTCTCTCTCCTCTTTGCTCTTTCTCCCTCTTCTCTTTTCTCTCCCTTCTCTTTTTTTCTCTCTCTCTCCTTCCTCTCCTTTCCTTCTCTCCATTCAACTAGCATATTTCCCCTTCCTACAATAAAATAACTCATTCATACATTGCCTCCCTTTAAATTAAGGTGCCATGCAGCAAACAGGCCAGCCCCGGGAGGAGAAAGAAAGACCTGGGCCTCACCACCAGGCCCCCTGCCACCTGGGAGAGAGAGAGCATCAGCAGGCCAGACCTGGGCTGCAGCCCAGGCCCACCACCACTTTTATGAACCACAGGAAGGAACAATCCAGAGCATCCTGAGCCTTCATCCACAGGCAGCTGTGGAACATAGGGGAGGACTGTTCCTGTAGCTGATAGGACAGGAAAGACAGGGCAGAGATGAATTGGGCTCCTTGTGTGATTTTACCTCTCTCTTGAGACAGAGAGGCCTGGCTGGCCCATCTTATAGTCACAAATCCACATGATAGCCCACTCTTCCGAGCACTACTGCTCCCTCTTGTGGTTATGTCCCTGCTAGTAAAGTCCCTATCACTCATCCGTGTGCAGACATGATGCTGACAGCAAAAGAAGCAGAATCGAAGCCATGGCCAGAGTTCCTTAAGGCAGTAAGAACAACAAAGCCTTTGGGTAGGACCATACACTTTGTGGAGTAACACTGGTGTGTTCAGGAGCCAAGAGAGAATCAGAGTAAAGTGAAACAGACTCTTAGGCCTTCTTAAGAAGTAGAGATAAGCTCTCTAAATCACAACCTCTTTGTGGCATGCAACTTCCTTAATTGGTCTGGCTTCCTCTTTTCCCATGTTGCAAAAGATATGCTCTTGTGGTCATAGACAAGATAGTCGGCCCCTTGGGCCCAGGCCCCATTATTGGCTGGGAGACATGGTTTTGTCCTGCACAGGCAGGGTTCACCTCTCTTCCACCTTGATTTTGTGTCTTACCTACTTTTTCATTTCCTATGTGTCATGTAATCTGTTTCCTTTCCTCTGTATTTCCTCTATTCCTTCCTTCCCCCTTCTCAATCTCTTTCACATTATGTCTTCCACCATGCTGGGTGTCTGAGTCACTCTCTAATAATCTCATGTAATGAGGTTATCAGTTTCTAAACCACTTTAGACATGGTGAGGAGGTTGAGATGAGGAAACACATTAAGTTCCTGGCCCCAGCTCATTGTTCACCCACCCCTTGCACTGCTCTCCTGGATCTGCTTTTTATCCTTTTCTTGACTTTTGGGGACCCTTTACAGTGTCTTGGCAGCTCTAAGGCCTGGTAGACTCTCTGCCTTTGCATGCTCTCTGCTGCCCATACTCCAACTTCGTTGGAATTCTTGGATAGTGACTTTAAAATTACTCTAATTTCTTTATTAGATATTTTCTTTATTTACATTTCAAATATTATCCCCTTTCTTGATTTCCCCTACAAAAAAACCCCTATTCCCTCCCTCCTCCCCCTGCTCTCCAACCCACCCTCTCCTTCTTCCTGACCCTGGCATTCTTCTACACTGGGGCATACAGCCTTCACAGGACCAAGGACCTCTCCTCCCATTGATGACTGACTAGACCATCCTCTGTTACATATGCAGCAGGAGCCACGAATCCCACCATGTGTACTCTTTGGTTGGTGGTTTAGTCCCTGGAAGCTCTGAGGATACTAGCTAGTTTGTATTGTTGTTCCTCCCAAAGGGGCTGTAAACCCTTTCAACTCCTTGGGTCCTTTCTCTAACTCCTTTACTAAGGATCCTTATTGCTCAGTCCAATGGATGGCTGTGAGCCTCTACTTCTGTATTAGTCAGGCACTGGCAGAGCTTCTCAGGAGACAGATATATCAGTTTCCTGTCATCAACACTTGCTGGCATCCACAATAGTGTCTTAGTTTGCTGATTGGATATGGGAAGGATTCCCAGGTCTGGAAATCTCTGGATTGTTCTTCCTTCATTCTCTGCTCCATAGTTTGTTTCTCCAACTCCTTCCATGGGTATTTTGTCCCCACTTCTAAGAAGGATCAAAGTATCCTAAAGAGTCATTCTGCCTCCCCCTACTTGCCTGCTCTCATCTTCTCTCTTTCTTCTGCCCACTTTATCTCTAACAGAAGAAACACACTAGACAGCTTTATTATTTTAAAACCAGCCAGATTGCATAATTGCTGGCTGTTGAACTCTCCTACTCTAATCTTATAAGCTAACCTATTTCAGTAATATCCAGGTGTCAGAAGCCACTGTTTCCAGCCATGCAAGATTTTATATGTTTTTTTTGAGCCTACCATTCCAATACCTGTCCAAAAGATCTTCTCTTTCCATGTGTCCCTTCTCGTTCTCCTGGGACATGGAAATCCTAACTTTACTCTTCACCCAGTAATTGGCTTCCTCCTTCTTTATTGACCATATCAAGAACCAATTAGAGAAACAGTACCTCCCTATACAGTGCATTTTATAGAACCAGTCATAATATAGATCCTTTAGAGAAGGTTTCATATTCATCAGTATGTCATCCATTTAAATTAAATATTACATGCTTACTAAAGATGCACAATAAAGTACAAAAAAGACAATCAAATTCACAAATGCATAAACACACACACACACACACACACACACACACACACTAAGCTAGAGTAATATCATAGAAGAGTAGGAAGAAAGAAAAATGTAAGAATCAGATGATAGACAGATCTGTGAACTATTGTCTTCCAATAATATTTTTCTTCATTAATTCATTTATTTATTCAAGTCACATATAAATATCTGCACATTCTCTAATCTAAGTACCCCCTCCCACAACTCTGATTCACATTACTCCCTCTGTTTTCCTCTGAAGAAGGGGAGGACCCAGCTAAATGTATCATCCACCAGAGGACATTAAGTGTCTGCAGGATTAGGCATGTCCATTCCCACTCTGGATAAAACAGTCAGCCCACTTAAGGGAATGAGATTTACAGACAACTGATTTAAGAACACTGTTTTTTTCCAGTTGATGGGGGACCCGCATGAAGACCTAGCTGCATATCTGCTATATATGTTTGGGTGGACGGAGCTCTTTGTTCGGTGGTTCAGTCTCTGAGTGCCCTCATGGTCTAAGTTAGTTAGCTCTTTTGGTCTTTCTATCCAATTTTGGAAATCCCTATCCTTATTCTGACCCAATATTCCTTCCTATAACTCTTTCACAAGATTCCCTGAACTCCTTCTCATGTTTGGCTGTTGATCCCTGAATCTATTTCCATATGCTGCTGGATTGAGCCTCTCAGAGGACACTTATGCTGGACTACTGCCTGGAAGCATAACAGAATATTGTTAATGGTGTCAGGGATGTGTTCTTGCCCATAGTACTGATCCCAACTTAGGCCAGTCACTAATTTGTCCTAATCTCTGCTCCATCCTTGGTCCAGAACCTTTTAGTGCCAGGACACATTTTGGTTTGTAGATTTTGTGTAGTTTGCTGCCTTTATCCCTCCACTGAGAGTCCTTCCTGGCTACAGAACATGGCCACTTTGGGCTCTATATCTACCACTGCAAAGAGTCTTAGAGTTTCTTGTCCACACTCTCTGGGGTCTCCCCACCATTCCAGGTCTCTATCAGTCCTAGAGATGCCCTCTCACTCCTAATTCTTTTCACTCTTTGAACCTTACTCCCCACTCCATTCCTCTAAATCATCTCCTCTCCCACTCAGTTTCCTCCACCCATCCACCTACAGTATCTAATTAATCTCATTTTCTGAGAAATATTCAAATGTTGTTCAGTGAGACCTTCTTGTTATTTGGTTTCTTTGGATCTTTGGATAGTAGAATGGTTATCCTATACCCTATGGCTAATACTCTTCTATGAGCGAGTACATATCATGCATGTCCATTTCAGTCTGTGTTACCACACTCAGTATTGTATTTTGTAGTCTCAAGCATTTGTCTCCAAAATTCATGATATGCTTATTTTTTGTTTGTTTTGTATTTACTAGAGGATATGCTTATTTTTTATTAGTTGAGTAGTACACCATTGTATAAATCAATTACATTTTATTTTTCCCTTCTTCATTTGAGAGAAATCTGGGTTGATTCTAGGTTGTGGCTATTGTGAATAAAGCTGCTATGAACACAGTTAAGTAAGTATTCTTATGGAACAGTAGACCATCTTTTGGATGTATGCACAGGAGTGAAATAACTGATCTTGAGGTAGAATTATTTCCAATTTTCTGAAAAACTGCCAAACTGATTTTTACAAGTTTACACTCCCACCAGCAATGGAAGACTGTTTCCCTTGCTCCATATCATTGCCAGCAATTGTTGTCACTTGAGGTTTTGATCTTATCCATTCTGATGTGTGTGAGGTGTGATCTCAAATATGTTTCAATTTGCATTTTGCTGAAGAAAATAGGAATACTAAACATTTCCTAATGTATTTCTTATACCTCGAGCTTCTTCCACTGAGAATTTTCTGTTTACCTCTGTATTGCATTTTATAATGGGTTATTTTGTGTTGTTGGTTTCTAAATTTGTGCTTTTCATATATATTGGATATTAAATCTCTATTAGATATAGAGTTGGTAAAGTTCTTTACTCAATCTGTAAGCTGTTGTTTTGTCCTATTTTTTATATCCTCTGGTTTACAAAAACTGTCACTTTCATGAGGTCCTATTTATTAATTATTGATTTTAGTGCCTGAGCTATGTGTATTCTGTTCAGTAAGTTACCAATGAGTTCAAAGCTATTCCCTAATTTCTGATTTGTTAGACTTAGTGTATTATATTAGATTTTATGTTGAGGCATTTGATCTACTTAAACTTGAGTTTTATGTATGGTGAGAAATATGTATCTATTTGCCTTCTCATACATGTAGACACCCAGTTAGGCCAGCACCACTTGTGAAAAATGCTTTCTTTTTCCCATTGTATGGTTTTGGCAGCTTTATAAAAATCAAGTGTCATAGGTCTGCCTAGCATACATCTGTAATTCTACTTATTGTGAACAAGAATAAATTAATTTAATGCTAGTTCAAGAGATGGAAAAAGCAACCAGGTGACAAGCAGTGGACATAGGAAAAAAACAGAGAGAGCAAGGGGATGTCACAAGAAGAGATTAGAGACACACAGGAAGTAGAAGGTAGAGACATTCAGTCTGAATGATTGTTGAGATATCTTGGAGAGGGAGGACATTGTTTTGGGAAGTCATCTGAGGAGCTGAAATTTTATTCTAAAAAATATATTATAGAGAAAGCAAACAATTTTTAAATTTTCATGTATCTAAGCCTAAATTAAATGGCTTTTAATGGATAGTAATTTCTTTGGGGGGAAATTAGGCAGGATATCTGATTCTTTACATGGTGTCTTGGTTACTTATCTTGTTACTATGTCAAAATTCATGAGTAAAGAATATAAATGAAGAAAAACGTTTTAGCGTAGAGTCTATCCTGAATGGACAGCATATAGGAAGATTGCTACATCAGCTCACATTGCATCTGATATCTGAAAGAAGAATAGTTCTATTGCTGGCCCTTCATCCTTAATCTACTTCTTCTCTTCATGTGCCAGTGTCTTGTAATGGTGCAGCCCACATCTTCTCTACATCACCAAATCTGAATATAAATATTGTCAGAAAAAACATTGAAACATGTATCAGTGTTTATTCTAAGTCTTACATAAAGATGACTATTAAATTTAATACTCAGGAGTTCACAAATTGTTTTTCCAACACCCAGTCATATTAGGTTTCAATAATAACACTCTTCTCCAAGATCTAAAAGTTAAACTTAAATATCCTAGTGCAAAATATGTACTGAACATCTAACAGTTATCACATTCTTTAATGTTTTCAAAACTCCCCCAAATCTAAAGTCTAAGGTCCCTTTGAAAATCCAAATACCCTTTTAGCTATAGCACTATGAAACTTGTAAATATATATATGTATTTTCAATAGATTGTGACTTCATGGCAAATACTTCTGCCTGTAGATACACCTCAGGCTGTAGAACACCCTCTAATGAGCATGAATCTCTAGCTCCAGCACCACCCACTACTGTCCTAATAAATGAAATAATCATCCTAATTACAGAATGGGGAAATTGTGCTAAGAAAAAGGAAGATGGGACTTAAACCTTTTTTGAAACCCAGAAAGGAAAACAACCAGTCTCACAGTGCTGTAATGTCTGAGGCTTTCAATGGAATGATCTGTGCTCCAACCATACAAATTTCATGCCCATGACAAGTGGGTCTTATGTGCTCCAGCCCATTTTCTGAACCTGTTTTCGTGCTGAACTTCCCATAGTCTCAGCATCTACCACATACTAGTGATCCACTTATACTCAAAAGGTTGCTTTATAAGGGTAGAGGGTGATTTTTCATCATCACATTTTATACTCTCTGACCTGCAACTTATTCCCTGGCCTCAGGGTCTAAGATCGTTGTATAAGCTTCAAATGCTACCTAAAATATGACAGTATGGTATTTGACTAGGTTAAAATATAACCTGATTCAGTTTGACCACATCTTAAGCAGCTGTCTCTTTGATTTGTGACCTGAATCCATTAAACAAATATTCTGGATATTTAGATTTGATGAAGAAATACCTTCTCTTTTATTCTCATCAGGGTCTCCTTTTGAATTAAATTTGTATTTTACAAATGTGTGCTTTTCTTGGCTTCTATTGTGCCCCTGGGCCATATTTGCAACAATCCAGTACAGACAATTAGATACCTGAATACTGAACTCTTTAACATTACTGCTATTTTTATATCTCTCAGATTTATGTCCTTCTGTTGTAACTGCTTTGTTTCCAAGAGCATTTAAAAGTCTCCTTTTCATATTTCTCTTTGTGATAACCATGAGTACTCACCATGACATAGCCCGAACACTACCTGACCTAAGGATTTCTCCTTTAAATAAATTAGCAATTACCATTGTATTCAGCCTAACTGAGCTTCCATGTATAGTTCAGAAAGAATACTGACTCATAATTAGAACATAAAATGGTTGACCAAACATCTGTTTCCTTCTAGAGTCATTGTTGCCCTATGAAAACCAATGAGTGTTACCACAACTCTGTGCTTTGCCCTAGGCATCCTCATATGCCATTCTCTAATCAAATTGCCAGTTATTTTCCCCTGATGACATTTCATGACTTTTGTATCTCCAATCTGCAAACTCTTTAGTATTCTTCTCAGAGAACAGTGCCAAATGTCTAATAGATTCTAGTGCAAGTTAAGCCCACTAATTCCTCATTACTCTTAGCCAGTGTTTTCATCATTTTCTGAAATATTTACTGTGATTAAATACATGACAAAAGGTATTCCAATGAAAATATTTGATAATGAATAGCTAATTGATGTACATTTTCCTCAAGACTATTTCTCTCATCATAAGATTTTTTAGTTTCCTGTAGTTACTTGTGTATGTGTGAGGCTTCCTGAACATGACCACAAGGCACATATATAGTTGTTGTGATTATTCAACTCTTGTTTAGGCTGTTTTATTGGTAAGAATTTGATTGTGTAGCTCTAATCTTACTAGGAGACATGACCTTACAGTATACTTTCCAACCCTCTGGCTCTAGTGAATTTCCCTTACAATTTGAAGAATGTTTCCTGAGCCTTAGGTGAGAAAATTGTTTTGTATATGTATCTGCTAGAACTCGGCTGCAAAACTCTCCACTTTAGTTGGTTCTGGGTTTCTGTAAGGGTATTATTCATTCAAGTAAACTTATATGGACTGAATATTTAGTATTGAGGAATACATATTCATATACATATAAATGTTTGTATGCTACAACAAATTATGAGAATAGAGGCCACATGTTTTAAATATGACAGAAATTTAAAACATGAAATGATTATAATATAATATTTAACATTAAATACATAATTTTAAGAGTACGATTATTTCAAATCACAATATACGGAACAGTATGTCACAGTAGAAAATTCATGTGAGCAAGAGTCTGAAGAAAGTGGTTATGTTGCATCTAATTAAGAAAAGAGATTCCTGAAGAGTGGTGCTTAAGTTACTCTCTCTTTATGGTCACCACTAAAATCTTGTCCATGGGATGTAGTTCTAAGAGTAAAATTAAGATGTATCCTCATTATTAAGTGTGTATTCTCTGTTAATACTATCCTAGACAAACCAGAGATGAGAATTTATGGTGGTCAACTTCTAGTAAATATAACAATGTGATGAAGTGATGACTTTTGATGTAAATCATATGGCTGGAATGGAAAATGAACTTAGCATTTCCAAATTTGTTAATGTTACAAATAAATACCAGAAATACCAGTGACCATAGCCTGAGAATATAGGTTAACTCAAATACCGTGTTCAGATATGATGGTGTGTTTATGTTGATTTTTAATAGTAACAAAATAAATTAATATACAAATTAAGATTGTTTAAAATTATATTACAGGAATGATTATATAGTCATGTTACAACAAATCTAGTAAATCCGTCTATAGTAAATTTTGGACATTATCCTAAATTATCTTGATCTTTTGGTTGATAGATGCTATGCTTACATTTGGACATTGTGAAAGTATTCATCTGGAAGTCATGACTGCACCACATTGTTAATCTTACTAGAACTTAACATAGAGAGATAAGTTATAGTTGCCTGATTAAAAGTCTAAAAGAGCTCAAGATAATTTAGTCCTTGACATATAACACTCTAATATTCCAAATTACAGAATACAGAACCACTCACCCACACTTCTGGAATGTGTCCCAGATGTACAAGATTTTAATCTGAGATACTTTCTTTACAGTACTCAAACCTCTAAATGTAACATGAGTTGTTCTAAAAACTATTTCCACTGAACTCTATTTCTTTTTAAAACTTTTATTGCATTATGATGAGAAAAGTTACATGATTTTAGTTTGTCTGAATTTGTTAACATTTAAAAATATATTTTAAATAAATAGAATTAAGAATTAAATCACGGGTTCCCTCTGAGTCTTGCTCTGAGCTCAGGTGTTGGGTGCTGTGAGGGGACCTCAGTAATCTCAGAACTTGAGACATGTATATATTAAGAAGACAGGTATAAGGCCAGAGAGATGGATCAGAGGTTAAGATCCTTGGCTGCTTTTCCAGAGGACTGAGTTCAATTCCTAGCAAGCATATGGATGCAGTGAGTTATGATGATGTGCATGTGAATTTCTCTGTGGAAGAGTGGAATTTGCTGGATCCTTCCCAAAAGAGCCTTTACAAAGATGTGATGCTGGAGACCTACTGGAACCTCACTATTATAGGCTACAATTGGGAAGATCATCATATTGAAGAACAATGTCAAAGTTCTAGAGGTCATGAAAGGCATTTAAAATGTCATAGTGGGGAGATACCCTATGAAAGTAAAAAATGTTGTAAAGCCTTAGCAAGACACAGTCATCTCCAAAGACTTAAAAGCATACACACTGGAGAGAAACCTTATGAATATAATCAATGTGGTAAGACCTTTTCATGTCAGAGTAGTCTCCAATATAATAAAAGAACTCATATTGGAGAGAAACCTTATGAATGTACTCAATGTAGTAAACCCTTTGCAAAACACAGTCATCTCCAAGGACATATAAGGACTCATACTGGAGAGAAACCTTATGAATGTAAATCAATGTGGTAAAGCCTTTTCTTATCAGAGTATTCTCCAATGTCATAAAAGAACACATACTGGAGAGAAGCCTTATAAGTGTGGTCAGTGTGGTAAAGCCTTTTCACATCAGAGTACTCTTCAAGATCATAAAAGAACACATACTGGAGAAAAGCCTTATGAATGTAATCAGTGTGGTAAAGCCTTTTCACATAAGAGTACTCTGCAATATCATAAAAGAAGACATACTGGAGAGAAGTCTTATGAATGTAATTAATGTGGTAAAGCCTTTTCACGTCAGAGTGGTCTCTAATATCATAAAAGAACACATACTGGAGAGAAGCCTTATGAATGTAATCAGTGTGGTAAAGCCTTTGCAGGTCATAGTAGTCTCCAATATCATAAAAGAAGACATACTGGAGAGAAGCTGTATGAATGTAATCAGTGTGGTAAAGCCTTTTTACATCAGAGTACTCTCCAAGATCATAAAAGAACACATACTGGAGAGAAGCCTTATGAATGTAGTCAATGTGGTAAAGCCTTTGCACAATGCGGTAATCTCCAAAGACATAAAAGAAGACATACTGGAGAGAAGCCTTATGAATGTAATCAATGTGGCAAAGCCTTTTTGCAACAGTGGAGTCTCCAATATCATAAAAGAACACATACTGAGGAGAATCCTTATGAAGGTAATCAATGTGGTAAAGCCCTTTCACATCAGAGTAGTCTCCAATGTCATAAAAGAAGACATACTGGAAAGAAGCTTTATGAATGAAATCAATGTGGTTTAGCCTTTGCAATATCCAATCATCTCCAAAGATATAAAAGAGCCCATAGTGGAGAGAAACCTTAAGAATGTAATCAATGTGGTAAAGCCTATTCACGAGGGAGATGTCTCCAAGAACCTTAAACGTGCACATACTAGAGCGAAATCTTATGAATGCAATCAAGGTGGAAAAAACCTTGTCACAAAGTTTTTGTCTCTAAAAACATAATGCCAACCATATTGGAGAGAAATTGCAGTATAGAGAACCTAGTCAAGGTGCTAAAGCATTTGCCTGTCCCACTAGTCTCCATAACATAAAAGATCTCATACTGGAAAGAAACCTCATAAATGTAATCAATGTGGTAAAGCCTTTGCATGTCCTAATCATATTTAAATGCATGAAAGAAGTCATAGTAAAAATAAACTGGTGATTGGAATATGCTTGGCCTAAAGAATTGGAACTATAAGGAGGCATGCCTTGTGGAGTAAACGTTACAGTTTTGAAGGAAGTAAATTACTATGGTTGTGTTCTTTGGAGCTCCGGCCCTTACAAAACTGCCCCTCCTAGTACTTGACTGGAAGATAGTCTTTTCCTGGGTGTCTTTTCATGAATATACAGAACTCTCAGCTCCTTCTGCAGCATTATGCCTGCCTGCAAGCTGCCATTCTTTCTGCTACACTGGTAATAGACTAAAATTTTGGAACTGGAAGCCAGACCAAACTAAATGTTTGCCTTTAAATCAGTTGCCTTTATCACAGAGTCTCTTCTTAGCAGTGGAAATTCATTTTCCTTTTCCCTGTGTTTACTCTCATGATGATTTTTTTTGATCAAGTATAATAATCTTAGAAAGGAAAAATGTAAAATGTAAGGTTCAAATAGAAAAGTTTCACCAGGAAGTTGAATGAAGCTAAATACTATGATCATGCATATTGAAGGGTATTAAAGGGATGGTGACTGTGACATTAGGGCAATAGTCCACCCAGCTAAACTTAGGTATTTGAAGTTGTATGAAGGATAAACTGTATTATATTAGGAATTATTATTACCTGGTTATTATTTTCATGTATACACAAAAGGTAAAAGTATGTGTCAAATTGACAAGCAATGGATTGTGATTAATATTCTAGGTTTTTAATTTAAGATCTAAAATAAAATATATAGGTCCAGGCATGAATGTACATGCTTTAAATCCCAGGAGATGAGAGTCAAGCCTATTTTTGATTCAAGTCACCCAGGTACAGCACATTTTTTACCTAAAGAAAAGGTTAGGTACAGGCAAAGTGTAACACATCTTTTTTTTTTAAAATAGATATTTTCTTTATTTACATGTAAATTTTCCCTTTCCCAGGTTCCCCTCCAAAAACAAACAAACAAACAAACAAAAACAACAAGAACAAACCCCTTTTGCCTCCCCCCTCCCCATGTCTGTCACCCCACCCTCTCCCACTTATTGGCCCTGGCATTCCCCTACACTGGGGCACAAAACCTTCATAAGGCCGAGGTCCTTTCCTCCTATTGAAGATCGAATTTGCAATCCTCTACTATACACATGCTGCCAGAACATTCAATCCCACCCTGTATAGTCCTTGATTGGTGGTTGGGTCCCTGGGAGCTCTGAGGGTACTAGTTAGTAATTGTTGTTTGTCCTAAGGGGCTGCAAACCCTTCAAGTCCATAGAACCTTTCTCTAACTCCTTCATTGGAGACCCTGTACTCAGTTCAATGAATGGTTGTGAGCCTCTACATCTGTATTAGTCAGGTATTGTCAGAGCCTCTTAGGAGATAGCTATATGCTTGTCCTTCCTTCAGTCTCTGCTCCATAGTTAGTCTCTGCCACTCCTTCTGTGGGTGTTTGATTCCCCTTTTAAAGAAGGAATGAAATGTCCACCTTTTGGTCTTCCTTCTTCTTAAGTTTCTTGTGGTTTGTGGGTCGTTCTTCCTGTATTCCAAACTTCTGGGCTAATAACCACTTATCAGAGAATGCATACCATGTGTGATCTTTTGTGATTGGGTTACCTCACTCAGGATGATACTCTTCAGATCCATCCATTTCCCTAAGAATTTCATAAATTCATTGTTTTTAATAGCTGAGTAGTACTCCATTGTGTAGATGTACCACACTTTCCGTATCCATTCCTCTGTTGAGGGACATCTGGGTTGTTTCCAGTTTCTGGCTATTATAAATAAGGCTGCTATGAACATGGTGGAGCATGTGTCCTTATTACATGATGGAGCATCTTCTGGATATATGCCCAGGGGTGGTACGGCTGGGTCCTCTGGTAGAACTATGTCCAATTTCCGCAGGAACCACAACACTGATTTCCAGAGTGGTTGTACCAGTTTGCAATCCCACCAGCAATGAAGGAGTGTCCCTATTTCTCTGCAACCTCTCCAGAATCTGCTGTCACCTGAGTCTTTTATCCTAGCCAATCTGACTGGTGTGAGGTGGAATCTCAGAGTTGTTTTGATTTGCATTTCCCTGATGACTAAGGATGTTGAACATTTCTTTAGGTGTTTCTCAGCCATTTGGTGTTCATCAGTAGAGAATTCTTTGTTTAGCTCTATGCCCCATTTTTTAATAGGGTTATTTGGTTCTCTGGAGACGGACTTCATGAGTTCTTTGTATACATTGGATATTAGCCATCTATCAGATATAGGGTTGGTAAAGATCTTTTCCTAATTTGTTGGTTGCCATTTTATCCTATTGACAGTGTCTTTTGCCTTACAGAAGCTTTGCAACTTTATGAGGTCCCATTTGTCAATTCTTGATCTTAGAGCAGAAGCTATTGGGGTTCTCTTCAGGAAATTTTCCCCTGTGCCTATTTGCTCGAGGCTCTTCCCCACTTTACTTTCTATTAGTTTCAATGTATCTGGTTTGATGTGGAGGTCCCTGATCCACTTGGACTTGAGCTTTGTACAAGGAGAAAAGAATGGGTTGATTTGCATTTTTCTACATGTTGACCGCCAGTTGAGCCAGCACCATCTGTTGAAAATGC
This sequence comes from Montemys delectorum, assembly GCA_019843815.1. NCBI lineage: Eukaryota > Metazoa > Chordata > Mammalia > Rodentia > Muridae > Montemys > Montemys delectorum. The sequence goes on from JADRCD010111447.1 coordinate 20,355, forward strand.
TGTCTTTTTTCCACTGTATGGTTTTAGCTCCTTTGTCAAAGATCAAGTGAACATAGGTGCATGGATTTATTTCTGGGTCTTCAATTCTGTTCCATTGATCAATCTGCCTGTCACTGTACCAATCCCATGCAGTTTTTATCATGATTGCTCTGTAGTACAGCTTAAGGTCCGGGATTGTGATTCCACCAGAGGTTCCTTTATTGTTCAGAATAGTTTTGGCTATCCTGGGTCTTTTGTTATTCCAGATGAATTTGCAAATTGCTCTTTCTAAGCCTGTGAAGAATTGAGTTGGAATTTTGATCGGGATTGCATTGAATCTGTAGATTGCCTTCGG
>JADRCD010111454.1:0-12224 GCA_019843815.1 Montemys delectorum
CCCTAGTATTTCCAGGAATAAAGCCCTGTTAACACTAATGGTCAATGTGGTTTTTTTTTTTTCAGTCTGCTTCTTCGTATTCAGATGCACATTGAAGACTAAAACAATCACCAGTTCCTGCCTCTGTTTTTGCCAAAAGCAATCTGTGCATACATGAGGAACTCTAATGCCCCTGATCCAGTGAGAGTTCCTCAGGAACTGGCCAAACATGCATCTCACTTCTCTATGTTCCAGGAGGACCTTATACCAACCTTTGTTCCAGGCCCTGTTGATTGCTTCACAGTTTGTTCTCCTATGTATGGTCCCAAATAGACTGTTGCAGTGGATGGCCCTATTCATCTTTTCTTTCCCCTCATACTTATCACATAAAAAATGTTCAATAAACATTTGTTAAAGGAATGGATTAATTATGACACTCTCTTTTCTTCCTATCATGTTGTCTCAGAACCATAAAAGAGTCTTTTTCTGGAAAACAATAGTATTCCAAAGGGAGATTTAATAATTCTGTGACTTCAAAATAAGCCTAGTTTGCTTAGAAAGCATATTCTGCTTCTACACTGGGAATTTTTATCTTGTTGATGTCAGCAACACTGAACACTGTTTTCTGAGTGAAATTAGTGTTGATTAGTTTATATTTGCTTTTTATTGGGGAACTATGAAATATCTAGACCCAAAAAATAAATAAATAAATAAATAAATAAATAAATAAATAAATAAATAAATAAATAGAATCCTTCCTTTGCTCTTGTATTCCTGCTGTATTATTGCCTTCTTATTATAAAATACGTTGATGATTGAAGAAGTTGCTTGCTTTTGACTCCACGTCACCTTACGCCAGCTTTCGTTGATACTTTGATGCAGCATTTTTGCATTTAACAAGTTTTACGCTATTGAAATTAATATTCTTTTAGAAGGTGAGATGCAGTAACAACTGCACAGACTCTTTACAGGTTTCAGTTTGTAGCTGTAAAATAAGAACCAGGCCACCAGCATAGAGAGTGTTATTGGGAGGATTAAATTAAATAATGTTATCAGCTGTTCAGAAATAGGCCTCATACTTAAAAGATAGCATCAATAAAAGATGATTATTCTTTACTGATCTATTGCTTATTTACATTTATAAAAATTTTGTGCTTATTAAATTGTCACTGTTAATATATTTTATTTTTCTATCCAGCTTTCAACAGAGAGCTAACGTCACCCTAGATAATTATCGTAATCAATGACATAGGTAATCATAAATAATTATTTTAGCACAAGCTTTTGTGCATGTCAGCACTCAAACCTCATAGGCCCTTTCCTAAATAGTTTCCACATTCTAGTTAGGATCAATTCCCCTTGGGAAGGGGACAAAGGATGTATGTAGAAAAGGACAAGACTGTCATTGGGACATAAAATTGATACCATATCCCAGAATGCAACGTGCCCTCATGAAAATGATTTAGAGACTGTAAAATCTGCCGAAGTTAATCAAGGTGTATTAATGGCTTCTTGAAATTCCTTACATTTGAGGAATGGAAGGCCGGGAAGGCACAGAGGAAAAAAAATGAAGCCATTTGGTAGCTAATGTTCAAGGATTGAGATGTTGAAGATTCTTATGTTTATTCTCAATTTATTATCTCCAAAGCGCTGGGAGCTGGCTCTGGATTTGACAATGATACTTTCTCCTTTACAAAAGGAAGTCATAGAAAGAAGTTCAAACTGAAACTAAAACCTACTGACTTGAAATACAGGTGGCTGTTGCTCAGCAGTCCTGGAGAATACAAAGTTATGGTCATTCACATGCGGCTTTTAAATATTTCTCCTAAAGGGGAGAGGCTTTTTAACTGAAATCCATGGGCAGACTCCTTGCTCCCTTTCATATATGGTTTTGGTGGCTCATCTACTTGTGTAATGTTAAAGCACTGTCTTGGCTGATGATGTAACACAGGGATCAAGCGCCCACCCAGCTTGTGTAAGGACTTGGATCTGAAGTCCTTGAATCAGTACTGAAGAAGCAAATAAGCAAAGCACATAGCACATCTTGCTTATGTCTCTGTAAGGAGAATGTGTTTAAAGTCCTGTCAGAATACTGAAAGTAACTTTCAGTGGCTTGAAGCCTGTATGTTGAAGACCATTCGGGAACTCTGAATCTCAAAATATGGAGCTGGCTTTCCTAAAGAAAAGAAGCCAAGTGTTTCTTTCTGGTGAGATTTGTTCAACAAACAGCTTGTTTAGATAATGTAAAAAAAAAAAAAACTGCATTATCCTACCACATTTATTTTGCTATTTAACATAAACATCCCTCCCTGAGAATGACTCCTTATTATATATTTTTCTATAGTCTTTCCCTCTTACAACTATCAAAATGTCAGACTTTGTACACTACTTTTGGTTTTAATGTTGATGGGCTCAGATTTAATGCAAATACACCTTATACTTTATTGCAATTTCATCATTAAATTACACTTGGAAGGTTGTGATAAAGTGCTCAAAATTATATCAAACAAAAAATATGTCCTTATGAAATAATATTTAATGTAACAATTTAACAAAATAATGGATAATGGATATATCTGAATTTCTAGGTTTTGGTTTTGTTTGTTTGTTTAGCTTAAGAAGTATCATACTATTTGGAATTAATTGTTTTTGTGCCTTAAATTCTTTAGTATCGATTAAATTTTTAAAACTTTAGGTCTATGATTCTCAAGGTAAGATCAAATCCATGGTGGGCTTTTAAAACTTTTTCTGCCTGGTGCGGTGACAGAAGCAAGCCTGTATTCCTAGCTACTTCAGCAGTTGAAGCAGGAGGATCAGTTGAATCTAAGACTTCTGGGCTGTAATACCCTATGTTGATTGGGCGTCTTCACCTAGTTAGTTGTCAATATGCTTATTTATTGGGAGTCAGGGACTAACAGGTTGCCTGAGGAGGGGCGAACCAGCCAAGATGGAAAAATATTTCTGGTCTTTCTTCTCCTTCTTTCCCCGAAATATTTCAAAGAGTAGAACTCAACGTTCCTAGAAACTTTCTAGCGGAGTTTGCCATCCTGCTGAACTAAAGTTTGAGAACTATTGGGATAGCTCTAAACAAACTGACTGTGGCACCACCAGGTCTGCCTCAGGCGAGCTGCTTAACTAAGTGAATTTTTTGAAAAGAATTATGATTTTCACTATGATATGGAGATATGGTGCTATTCTGCCTATCTCCTCAGTTAAAAATCAAAGATCACATTCTGTGTAACTACGACACAGTGTTATCCTTGAGTAGGGGCTGATGGTTAGCAGTGCTGGCCTTCAGGCTATTATTTACAAAAGGGTACTTTGAATTAATCGAGAAGACCTGCATTCTAGCACAGAAATTCAAACTTCTCAGTTTTCTGAGAGTTATCTTAATTTGCATCCTGCATAAATAGTAATATTTGTAGAGAACCTCATGACTCCAATACATAATCAGGTCAGAGGAGCTGATTACAAAGACAGTAAATTAATCTTCTTTTAGTACTAATTAGCATTGGAATTTGGTTCTGATTCTGCATTTACTTAAGGCACCTACATGTTTTCCTTCTCGTTCTTTAATTTGTCCAGAAAACACTGAGCTAGAGCCCAAGGTATGCTGGGGGCTGAGCCGGGAAGTCACTCTACTTGACACCTTTAAAACACTTGCTTATAATTTAAAGTGAAAGGTGTTTCATAGAGGAATGTGCCAATAAGCAGCATGGGAACACAGAAGACAGAGGCCTGATTCTGCCTGAAGGAGTCAGGAAAGTCTTCCAGTTGCTTCCTTTGAAAGGTGAAGATAGGCATACTGAAGTGTTGAAGCAGTTCCAGAGTCACACTCAATCTATCACCATCCTCACACAGAATAAAGAATCATGGAGACAGAGAGGAAATGCATAACTATTTAGGGAAGATAAGCACCTTCCAGCCAATTGGGAGTTTTTCATTTTAAATACTCTTTACCCTCTGTAAACTACACTCATTCATTCATTCATTCATTCATTCATTCCCTCCCTCTTCTCCTCAGGCATCAAATCTCTATATTAGTCTCTCAATATAAATATTTTAGGGACCTTCTAAAACTAAGAACTCGTTCCTGTGGCTGAGAACACCATGGACAGTGTGGCAGCGATGTGGTCACTAGCTCCCCACCACTTGAGCCTTTCCTCTAAATGCTACTGAGACGCATAGTTAATCAAACCATGCTTTCAAAGGGCCTTTGTTTTTTCTTCAACCTGGCTCTTCTCAACCTTCCGGTCTCCTCTGCCAGATGGATTTCTCTGACAATTGTCTATTGGTTATTCCTGTTCTCCCCCTATATTCCTTCATTAGACCATTCTGGTCTACTTGGCAGCGCCTCACAAGCTTAAACAATATATTGTTACCTACTTCTCTTTTTCTGTTTCGTCTCCACTATCAAGGACACATCTTTGCATAAAAGAGGTTCTTAACACCGATTTAAAGAATGGACAAGTACTTTCACAGTAGCTGTCATGATTAGAAAAGTGGTTGTCAGTAGCAGGTTTGAGAACTGTTTCTGACTGGATTATACAATTCAGGGTGAACTGAATGGCAAACAGGTGTCCAGCTTTCCAGGTTTAGGATTTAAAAGTTGCTTCCCTGTCATTTGTCTTTCAACAGGAACGATGGGAATTTGCCTGCCAAAGCAGCTATGGCACTGGTTGGTACCCTTTGCTTCACTAGACCCCCATACATGTTCCTGCCGTAGATACCTAGATACTTGACAACTGCACCTGGGTGGACACTCTTCTCCCAGGTTAGCCATCCAGCACAGAATGACTAAGCAGTCAGAATGTACAGCATCAGTGTGCGTGGATATGAATAGGTGTCTGAGTCTGTCTTAACAGAATACCAGACACTAAGTAATGTGTAAAGGAGACAAGTCTGCCCCGTTCATGATTCCTGTTGACAGGATGTCTGAAGAGCATTCCATGAGGACTGTGGCTGAGTGACATGACAGATGCTGCAGGAGAATTGGCAGCAGATGGAAGAAGCATGTGTGTTCTCCCCCTATATTCTTCTTCTAAGTCCTAGCTTCTCCTCTACTAGAAACCTTTCAGTACCACAACACCCGGCGCTCTGCTGGCTTTGTGAATTTGTTTGTTTGTGTTTGTTTTTTGTTAATATATGGTCTTGCTGTGTAACTATGGCAGCCTCTCAAATTCTGACTTCCTGACTGTTGAGAGCACATACAGTCATGAGATATCATGTTATACAAGGCTATTTCCCTTAAAGATCTGCCACTTTCTAATATTGTCACCTTAGGACCAGGTTTTCACAACATGAGGGATAATCCATAACTAAACTATAACAATAGATTCTGTGGCATTTCAACCTTGTAGGTGCCTTTCAAAAAGAAAATATCTTGCACATAGTAATTTGAGAGATAATAAAAAGAAATGGAGGGGCGTAATATGAAGTGCATACCCCTAAGGCATGCCCGGAGTGGCAAGCTATGTGCTGATGTGTTTGCTAAAATGTGAGATGGGTTGTAAGCATGAAGGAGAATGCACAAATTGGGCTTTGGATGCCTTAAGGCTAGTGGGGTGTGTGTGTGTGTGTGTGTGTGTGTGTGTGTGTGTGTGTAAATATGTGTGTGAATACAGATGTGTATAAATATATGTGTGGTGTGTGTATACACATTGAGAAAATATTACAATCCTACAGGCCTGCTCAGTCTACTAAAGATGAGCTCTAGCTTTAATAAAACAAACAACTAAGAAACAACAGCCACATAAACTCAGGGCCTCAACTAAAGCAATGAGTTTCTTCTTTGTTTGGTGGGAAATTCTCCAATAAAATTAACGCTTTATGATCTGTGTTCCACCGGAAAGTGGTCACTACCATCACATGTGGCTTTTGAGCGTTTGAAATGTGTCTGATACAGTTTTTATTTAATTCATGTTAAACTGAAATAGCCACAGAACCCCAATGGCTAGTATATTGGCCTAAGGCAGACTGAATTTGTATCCACGGTTGTATACAACACAACCAATCTAACGTTTGTGCTAAAAATAAATAGCATCAGCATGGAATGACTTATGAGGGATGGCTCTGCAGCACAGTATCTTCTTATTGTAATAAAGCAGTGTTTCTGCATATTATATTGGAACGTTTTATATTACCTTGAAAGGAATGTGGCTTACAGAAATGTTTTTACAACATGCATTCTGAAAAAAAAAAATACTCTGTCTCTTGAGTTTGCAAACTTTGGTGCTGAGACTTCTATAATTTTCACATGATTTTGATGGGTGAAGGAAAAAGTAATTGGAGTTATAGTTGAAGTGGATACTCTGCAGAATTTTCTTTCACTAATTTAAATAAATCAACATTTTTCCTTGTGTGTGAAATTTTTTGAAATAAATGCAAAATTGCTTAAGAAAGGGCTCATAAATATCCATGTGCTTTCTTAGTATCACTTAGTTATTAGGAGGGAAAGAGAGGAGAGAAGCAGAGAGATGCGGGGAGAGACAGAAAACCTGAGAGAGAGAGAGATGGGAAAAAACAGAGAGAGATCTCCCTTAGCTAAAATCTCAGAATAGGAAATAGTCTCTAAGGTTAGACGAATGTCAAGGACAAAATTTGCATAATCCATTCATCACAAACCTATCCAACAAGTAAAATCTAGATCAATAACCCACCAGAATGTAATCAATACTCCATAAGGACACAATCATTCACCAGCCCTGTCTACTTCATCCTTACAAAGCTTGCCTCGACTCCCCAGAATGGGGAGCAACTCTGACTCACTTCTGCCAAGCACTCTTACCAACCAAGATGAACATATAGAACAGAATCCAGAAAGTATTAATAGTTTCACAAACTAGAAACCGCAGCCGGCCCAACAAACAAAACCAGGCATCCCAGGTCAAAGCCACCTGTAGAGAAAAGCAAGACAGTTTTATCTTGATGGATTAAGAAAAATTTCCTTCCTGTCTCCCTGAAAGTGAGTGACTGGGTTTTAAAGAAAACTGTTAACGGGTAGCTATGGTACATGTCTATCATCATATTTTATTGTGTCATGTCTTAGTTTGGTTTCTGTTGCTGGGATAACACCCTGAGCAAACCAAGGTTGGAGAGGAAAGGGTTATTTGGCTTACACTTCCACATCACAGCCTATCACTATGCGGAGTCAGGACAGGAACTTGGTAGACGGAAACCACAGAGGAATGCAATTCACCGACTTGCCTATGAGAGGAAGATCACCTTCCCATGGGTGGCATTACCCACAGTGGCCTGGTTCCACTTCAATTAGCAATCGATGAAGTGTTCCACAGAGATACACATAGGCCAATCATCTGATGGAGTCAATTCCTCAACTGAAGCTCCCTCTTCCAGGTGTGTGAAGGTTACAAGCGAGAACAGCCACCACAGGTGAATTTGAAACATAGGAATTAAGAAGTATAGTGAAATGTTTTGCTCCGTTATCAGAGTATTTATTTGGGAATATAGTATTGCACTATTTTCAATTACTTAAAACAATTTTTAAATTTAAATATATTTTTGATAATAGTCTTCCCTTGCCCCCAATAAGTCCAGATCCTCCACCTCCCTACCCTCTCAATTTTAAGTTCTTTCTCAAAAAAAAAAACCAAGAAAACAAATCTAAACGCCACCAAAATATCAAGCAATCTAGCAATTAATCAATCAAACAAACAACAACAAAAGAAAAACCCACCAAAGGGTAACCAAATGAGAGCACACAATAAAACTGTGGAGTCCATTATAATTTGGTCTATTACTCCTGAACATGAGGCTTGCCTTGGAGCGGTCACTACATTGGAAAAAAAGTGCTTTTTTCCATCCCTCAGCAAGTATAAATGACAGTTCAGTTTACTCTAGTGGCTTTGTTTCCATTCATTCGTTCATTCGTTCACTCATTCAAAATGTAATAAAATAAAATATATTGACATAAAATATAAACTATCACATCAGATTTGGAAAAGACAGGCCAGCAGAAGGAAAGGAGCGCAAGAGAAGAGTCCACTTGATCACACACTCAGGAATTCTATAAAAACACTAAATCAGAGTCATCCATGATGTAAGTACAGAGGACCTAGACAGACTGGTACAGCCCTTGTATATACGGTTTCATTCTCTGTGCTTTCATATGAACTTTGTTCATGTAACTTTAGAGGTCCTTGTTTCTTAGTGTCTTCCGTTTCTCCAGCTCTTAAACACTTCGTGGTTACTCTTCTACCTGGTCCCTGAGTTCTGAGTGGATAGATCTGATGGAGACCATCAATCTAGACATGTTCAGATGCTTAAAAATCTATGAGTACTGTCTAGCTGTAGGGGCTCTGTATTTGGTCCCATCTTCTGCAGGAGGAAGCTTCCCCATAATGGCTGAACAAAGTGCTCATCTATCAGCATAGCAAAATATTATTAGGAGGCAGTCTTTAGTTACATTGCTTTTCTTTTTACACAGTATTAGTTGGTTTTACTCTAGGTCCGTGAACTATCTAGTTTCAGGTTCTAGCTCACTCTAGTAGTGGCTGATATGGGTTCCATCTTATGGAGTCAAATCAGTCACTGGTTGCTTATTCCCACAAGCTTTGTGCCTTCATTGCCTTAGCATACGCTTGCAGGAGTACACCATTTCAGACAAAAAGTTACTTGTTCAACTTTCTCTTTTGATAGCATGCAGGGTACCTTTCTGGGCCAAAGGTGCTGGGATATATGGGGTAAAGGCTCTATGTAGGCACTATCTTGACTTTTTCATGTTCAGTGAGTTGTGCGTAGGTATTGTCCTAGGCAATGGGGCCATGCTGTGAGCTTGCAGAGAGCAACCCATTGAATTGGCAGGAAGCTGGGTTATTTGGGTATTTCCAAGGAATCTCCTTAGCCAACAACTCAATTGGATGCAACCCAGTCCTAGTACTAGAACTTTTCTTTGGCAACAAGAGATGGCCTCTGGAGACTCTCTATCCCCCATTGCTTGGTGATGGCCCCTGGAGACTCTCTATCCCCCATTACTTGGTGATGGCCCCCTACGTAGAGCCTTTACCCCATGTTCTATGTTATTACTTAACAACTAATATCCACATATAAGAGAAGACATACCATAATTTATTTTTTTTTAGTTCTGTCCATTTGTATGCCAATTTCGGGATGTTATTTTTTTAGTGGCTGAGTTATACTCCATGACATAAATGTACTGCATTTTCTTTACTCATCTCTCTGTTGAGGGACATGTGGGTTGTTTCTGGCTATTATCCACAGCATCGATGAACGTGGTGGAGCTAGTATCTCTTGGTTAGAATGAAGTATCCTTTTAGTGTATGTCCAACAGTAGTATAGCAGGATATTGAGGTAGATAGATTTCCATCCAGGTCTCTGACAATGCCTAGAGGTGTCCCCACATCCTAGCTGCTGATTTCCATTCACTCTCCAGGGCCTCTCTCCCCCCAGGTCTCCCTATACTTGATTTCCTACTACCCATTCCCCTCTCTATCTACTCTCCCACCCAGTTTATTTCAGATAACTATTTTATTTCTCACGCTGAGTGAAATTCAAGCATCCTCCATTGGGCTTTGCTTCTTGTTTAACTTCCTTGGGTCTATGGATTATAATATGGTTATACTATACTTCAAAACTAATATCCACTTATAAGTGAGTATATACCATGAATGTGATTTTGTACCTGGGTTAACTCACTCAGGGAGATATTTTCTAGTTCCATCTATTTGCCTGCAAATTTCATGATGTCCTTGCTTTTAATAGCTAAGTAGTGTTCCATTTTGTAAAATGAACCACAATTTCTTTATCCATTCTTCAGCTGAGGAATATCTGGATTGTTTCTAGTTTCTGACTATTGCTAATAAAGCTGCTATGAACATAGTTCTGTAAGTGTCCTTGCGGTGTGGTAAAGTATCTTTTAGGCATATGACCAGGAGTGGTAGAGCTGAGTCTTTGAGGTAGAATTATTGCCAATTTTCTGAGAAACAGCCAGATTGATTTCCAGAGTGGTTGTACAATTTGCACTCCCACTGGCATTGGAGGAAGTGACCCCCCTGCTAGTCATCCTCGCCAGCATGACCTGTTGCATGAGTTTTTGCTCTTGGCCATTCTGATAGGTGTAAGATGGAATCTCAGAGTCATTTTGATTTGTATTTCTCTATTGACTAAGAACATTGGACATTTCTTTAAGAGTTTCCCAGCCATTAAAGATTCCTCTGTTGAGAATTTTCTGTTTACCTCTTGGTACCACGTATTTTTATTGGTGCATTTGGATTGTTGGAGTCTTGAGTTCTTTATATATTTTTGATATTAATACTCTGTCAGATGTAGGGTATGTGATAGTGTTTTTTGTCTTACAGAAGCTTTCCAGTTTGATGAGGTCCTATTTATTAGTTGTTGATCTTAATGCCTGAGCTACTGGTGTACTGTTCATGACATTGTCTCCTGAAGGCTATTCCCCACTTTCTCTTCTATTAGATTTAGTATATCCTGTTTTATGTTTGCTCTTTGATCCACTTCGACTTGAATTTTTGTGCAAGGTGATCAATTTAGATCTATTTGCGTTCTGTGACATGCAGGCATCCAGTTAGACCAGCTCCAATTGTTGAAGATGCTTTCTTCTTTTTCCATTGTATGGTTTTGGCTTTTTTGTCACTAAAGTGTCTGTAGGTGTGTGGGTTTATTTATGAGTCGTTAATTAGATTTCATTAATCAACCTGTCTGATTTTTTGCCAATACCATGTGGTTTTTATTACGATAGTACAGCCTGAAATCAGGGGTGGTGATATATCCAAAAGTTCTCTTATTGTACAGGATTTTTACTCTCCCGGGTCTTGTTTGTTTGTTTGTTTGTTTGTTTTTTATATGAAATTGAGAATTACTCTTTCAAGGTCTCAAAGAATTATGTTGGAATGTTGATGGCAATTGCATTGAATCTATAGATTCCTTTTGGTAGGATAGCTATTTTTACTATGTTAATCCTACTCATCTATGAGCATGGGAAATCTTTCCATCTTCTGGTATCTTCTTTAATTTCTTTTTCCAGAGAGTAGAAGTTCTTATCATAGGTCTGTCTGGGCCAGCCATTGTCCTGAGCAGACCTTGGGTGCAAACTCTGCAGCCAGTCCCAAAACACCCAGAGGAAGCTTCACTCCCAGGTGATCTAACAAGCCCAGGATCACAGGATCACAGAATCACAGGATCACAGAGACAAGTTGACTCTGAGAAGTTCTGACACAACCAAGATCATATGGAGGACAGGCTCCAGTCAGATTTAGCAAGGGCAGGTAGCACTAGAGATAACGAGATGATGCAGGGCAAGCATAAGAATATAAGCAACAAAAACCAAAGTTCCTTGGCATCATCAAAACCCAATACTCCCACCATAGCAAGTCCAAGACACACTATCACACTGGAAAAGCAAGATTCAGATATAAAATCACTTCTCATGGTGATGATACAGGACTTGAAGAAACACATTAATAGCACCCTCAAAGAAATATAGGAGAACACAAGTAAATAGCTAGAAGTCCTTCAAGCAGAAACATAAAAATCCCTAAAGAACTACAGGAAAACACAAACAGGTGAAGGAAATGAACAAAACTATCCAGAATCAAAAATGGAAATAGAAACAATAAAGAAATCAGAGACAACCCTGAAGATACAAAACCTAGAAAAGAAATCAGGAGTCATAGATGCAAGCTTTACAAATAGAATACAAGAGATAGAAGAGAGAATCTCAGAGGCAGAAGACATCATAGAAAACTTTGACACAACAGTCAAAGAAACTGCAAAAAGCAAAAAGCTCCTAACCCAGAACATCCAAGAAATCCAGGATGAAATGAGAAGAACAAACCTAAGGATAATAGGTATAGAAGAGAGTGAAGACTCCCAAGGTAATGAGCCAGTAAATATCTTCAACAAAATTATAGAAGAAAACATCCCTAAAGAAGAAAACCTAAAGAAAGAGATGCCCATGAACATACAAGAAGCCTACAATAGACTGGACCAGAAAAGAAATTCTTCCCGTCACATAATAATAAAAACACCAAATGCACTAAACAAAGAAAGAATTTTAAAAGCAGTAAGGAAAAAAGGCCAAGTAACATACAAAGGCAGGCCTATCAGAATTACACCAGACTTCTCACCAGAGACTATGAAAGCTAGAAGATCCTGGGCATATGTCATACAGACCCTACAAGAACAAAAATGCTAGACCATGCTACTATACCCAGCAAAACTCTCAATTACCATAGATGGAGAAAACA
>JADRCD010111457.1:0-10868 GCA_019843815.1 Montemys delectorum
ATACATGCATACAGACACATGAGAGAGAGGGAGGACTTTATAATACATACAACTTTATACATACACAAAGAGACACACACTCAGACACATGCATATACACATGCATGCACACCCACAGATATACACAAAGAGACATACACGGAGACACACATAGACACATGCATACACACATGAATGCACACACATACACATACACGCATGAACACACACAGTCACATACATACATGCACACAGATACACATATAAACACATATATACACACACAAGAAGACACACATAGACACATGCATGCACACATAACACATGCATAAATACACATACATACACATACTCATACAATTAAAAATAAAATAAATCTGTTTGCAAAAAGATGTGGATTTTGTGCCCTGGTTACTGAAAGAATAGGGGGAATTCTCGTGTTATAGTAGCTTTCTTGCTATGTTATCAACCTGAAAACTTCTTCATTTGATTCTAAGTAAGACTTGGGACTCAGGGTCTGCTTTCAGGAATATGAGTAAGACCCTTCCTTTTACACACAGTAAAACGGAAACCAACAACAGCAAAAGTCATTTGTTGCCGTAAGTATACTTTGGAGGACTTGGTTTTGGATCTTTTTTATTTATTTATTTTCATTTATTACTATGTTTCCGCTTCATTTTCATCTGCTAGGTCGTGTGTTTCAGAATAGGGTCAGTGGCATCCATAAACACTTAAACTAGTTTTTCTTCAAACTCTGGAGGGAGATTTCTCTGTTCAACTAAAATCCCAGCTTTGCACCTCACAGATTGTCCTGTCTGGATCAGTCAATCTCTCTCCATCCTTGTGGGGTTGTGCTGGATAATATGACCAAGGTCATGTTCTGGCCGTGGTCATCCCTACTGTGGAAATATTTTGAGCCCTATTCCAAACACAGTAAAGCTTGGGAAGGAGGGTTTGCTGTTAACAGCAGAAGAGAAAATGAGTCCCGAGCAAAGACCACTGAGTGAAGAAATTTGCATCTGCATAACCCCGCTGGGAGAAATGCTCACCCACCCACAGCCATCAAGCAATGTGATTATAGCTCACTGTTGTTACAAGGCAATTTTCCGAGAGAGAGAGAGAGAGAGAGAGAGAGAGAGAGAGAGAGAGAGAGAGAAAGATGAAACTGACTCTCACATAGCTATATAGTGAACACATGTCAAAATTTTTATTTAAGTCATTAAACAAAATGAGGGAACAATGCACGTGTCACAACCGGTTCAGAGAAGCCAAAGAGCAGCTCCAGTCTCAGCTGTGGAATGTTGAAAAGCACTCGTCAATGGAGCAAAGGCTCCTCCCTGGGAAGTGCTCTCGGGCAGTGCTCCATAGGCAGTGCTCACAGCTTGCCAATAGCATCAGTGCATTGCATCAGGTGTCTAGACCCCATACTCCACAGCCATTATGGTAGATTCAGAAAAGCTAGAAAGCTGTCCTCACGGCTCACATATGAAAGATCATTCATGACGTCTTCAGGTTATTTCAAATTTCCTTATACTCCCCCCCAAAGAGAGGTGGGACCTGATCTCAAAATCAGACTGCTCTCATTAACTCTGGCCTGATTATTTACATAAGGGCAGGGAGACCATAAATTTCTCATGTAGGCTTTCTTAAGTTTGCTTTTCTGGAAGTTTCCACATGAAATATTAGATTGGACTTTTAAAAGCCTCCATTATTTGATATCCCGAGGCTAGGAAGCCAAGCTCCCAAAATGCTCTCCACCAGAATTTACCTGCAGTACTTGTGAATGAAGAATTCCTCTCTCCAAAATGCTCTAAAGTCCAGCAAACCAGAAGGAGCCGTCCTGGAGACTGGAGCCACACACTCCACACCGAACGACGGCCTCTGGTACCTGGAAGGGCTTTCTTAGCTCTGGCTTTGTGAAACCATCCTTTCTTTCCTAGACACGGCACTCTTTTCTTACTTCTGTAGTTGGTGGCTGGTTCTTTGTTTTTGAGATAGAATCTCACTTTATAACTCAGTGTGATCTTAAATTTAAGTAATCCTCCTGCCTCAAACTCCTTAGTTCTGGAATTATAAGCATGAGTCATATTGTTCAACACCATTTTTGATTAAATGAGCATCATTCTAAAATAATAATGACTTTCTAAGCAAGGTCTTGATCACATAGCCATTTTCCCTCATTTATACTAGAGCAAAATAATGACAGATTGCTGCCAGTAAGAATGGGTTCAAACCCATGAAACATTAACGAATAAATAATAAGTGCTTATGATTTAGAGAAAGAATCAGTGAGAATAAAGTATTATTTTAAATGTTCTGCTCTCTGTCAAAAGCAGAGTCTGCTAAGTATTTTTAGGCCACTAGTAACTTGACAAGAGAGAGAACCAGCTTCTTTTTATATTTGAAATATGAGCCATTCAAACAACAGCCACATATTCTAAAGGGATAATTTGAATAACATGTTTCATTTGCACCCTGATCCATTCTTCTCCCATTAGATCTTGAGTTAGCAATCTCATGAAGACCACTGCTTCCACACTAAAAAGAAGTCCCGGGGCCCAAGGAGGTGGCTCAGTTGAAGTGTCTGTCATGCAAACAAGAGGTTAGATCCCTACCATGAATCTGAAAGCTGGACCCAGAGGCCCACATATGTAACCCTAGCAGTGGAGAATTAGTGTGGTGGGAAGAACTGGATCCCTTGGAATATGGGTCAAGTGAAGGGTCAGTGTGAGAGCCCATCCCAAATAATAAGATTGGGGTGATCAAGGAAGGTAGCCAGTATTGGAACCTCTGGCCTTTACACATTGGTACATAAACCTGCACAGATAGGCATCAGGCATCACACACACACACACACACACACACACACACACACACACACACACAGTGAGGGTGGGGTGGGCTGGGGAGAGGAGGGGAGGCAGAGACAGAGACAGAGACAGAAAAGATTCCGGAAGTTGGATAAGCAATGGCATGAGACGCCTTCAACATAGTCATTTTGCAAGATGATTCTTTTATTTTTTTTTCACCCCACCCCACCCCTTTATTAGTGAAAACACGGACTCTATTTAGGCTAGAACTGATTACAGAAATAAGAGTTAAAAAAAAAGTTATCAAAGAGGGATTTTTAACTGGCCATAGTGATTCTAACAAAGTGATTGTCAAAAGTGAAAACATCTGATGACCACCTAGAATAAGAAAAAAGAAATAACAATTTGATTAGGAAGTGTGGCCATTCCTGTGTAAACCAGAGGACAGGAAGTCATTACAAAGTATCTTACTTAAGGACAGGTCAGCCTATTTTAAGAAGAAATCAGTAATGTTACATCTGATTTAAAACTGAATGTTAGGCTGATTTCATTGTTGTGACAAAACACCTGAAACAAATCAGCTTAAACGAAGAAAGGTTTCTATCTGTTCATGGCTTCAGAAACCTTAGTCATGGTTTACTGTTGTCAGTGTTTCTGAGTCCATGTAGAGGCAGTAAATGATGATTAAAGGTAGAAGCAGAGTGAGAAAGAAAGAGAGGGAGCGAGAGAGAGGGCGAGAGAGAGAGAGAGAGTAAGACAGAATAGTAGAACAAAATAAGCATGGTATATATTACTAATATACTGAACAAACATATTGAGTAAATATATTTAATAATTATGGGACATAGACAAGGCATGTATATTCTTTTATAAAATAACCTCATAGGTAAGGCTAATGAATATGTCTTGATGTAAAACCATATACTTAAAAGATGATAGATTCATATACAGTTACAATGATACAAGAATTTAAAATAATATCAAAACCATCACAAGTGGCTCCTGCTTCTTTGATGTCCAGGGCTTTGGTCAAGTTGTCATGAGGACATTGATGGATATTTAGAAACTTCACACACAGCTTATACTTTCTGAATCATGTATGTTAGTCACATTATGGTCATACAGACTTAGCAAAAGAAGCCCAACCTTCTCCTCTGGCTTGCGTGTTTTGTCCCATATTACTTATCAGTAGCAACCTTTTAAGTATACCTAATTGTTTCCAGCATGTTCTCTCTTATAAGACAAAATAACCAATCTCTATGGCTTTCCACAAAGTTTCCAAAGAATCTCAGTACAGTTTTAGATCCAAAAGATAAACATAGCCTTATTTTTTTATTTATGACTTAGTTCTGGGATGAACATAATTAAAAAGGTGTCAAAGAAGATCTGACTCTCAACTACAGTTAAGAGTCTGGATGTCTAAGACACTGTACAGTGAGCCCCTTAGTCAAGTCAACAAAAACAAGTAAGAAGTAAACATTGGGAGATAGCGTGACCACAAAACACTCTTTGCTCTCCCATAATTGAGGATTTGTTTTCCTAAGGAGCAAGGACTTAATATCATTAAATTATTGCAGAAAGTCACTGTACCTATGTTCCCTAAGCAATGTCACACAGACACAATACCCCTCCTCAACAATGTCGATAGACCTGGGAAAGACACCCATCAAAACCATGAGAACTTTAGCCAAGGGTTTAGACCATTCCATGGCAGTTTACATTCACACTTGGGTCTCTGAGATCAGAAGCAAATATGAACCTTTCTTTTTAAAGCTGACTTATCTCAGATGGATGGCGATGGAAATCTGACTAACCCTGAGTTTTTAAATCACCAGAAGCTTATCACCAACTGAGGTAAATAGTTTGTTTTCCAATGGCCACTTCCCCTCTGCTCTTTTAGTCTGGGGAACAAACTGGCAATTTAAGGCAGATCTCAGAGGGCTTGTGATGTTAGAACCAGTATCATAATAATTTTATCTTAGTCATCCTCATAGAAATAATAACTTAGTAGGATGCTATATGTTCAAGATTGCCTTCTACAAATTAATTGGTAACTATCTTCAAATAGTTTTATGTTTCAGTATATAATATTACATCAATACTTAAATCTCAAAAAAATCTCCCAGACTTAGAGCCCTTTGAGACCTCAATAAGATATTTTTGCCTGTGAATGTGTATGGAGTGTGTATGTGTGTACATGTGTTTGTGTATATGTGCAGGTGTGGATGAATTTGTGTGTGTGTGTGTGTGTGTGTGTGTGTGTGTGTGTGTGTATGCAGGTATGGATGCATATGTGTCTGTGTGTATATGGATGTCTAAGGTTGTTGCCTGCTTGCCCTGGGGAATCCCTCTGCCCCTGCTGCCTAAGTACTGGGATTACAGGTAGGCAGCCACACGTCCTTCTTTGATGAGTGGATTCTGTGGATCTGAATTCTAGTCCTCACGCTGATGTGGGGCAAACACTCTCACCACTGAGCCATCTCCTCAGCCCTGTACTCAAGTCTGATATGTCCACTTCCCTCTAACACCATGGTCCTTGGGGGTGAAGGTGAGGATTGGGATTTAGGAAGCTAGACTTGCAGCATGTCAACCTCTAAAGGATATGCTTAGACCAAACCGTGACATGTGTTCAGTTGTTTTATTCTGTGGCTATGAGTCTTATTGTTTTCATATTTATATTAACTAAAATGTCAATCAAGTAAGTGACTTGTATTCCATAGAAACAGAACTAAAGATGATTAATAATAGCCACTGGTGCATTAGCAGTCAATAGTCACACGTTTCTTACACAATTCCCTAAGTGAGGAACTTAGTCATTACCCCACTCCCAATAGACTCTCACTTTGTTTGTGTGGCAAACAAAGAGGAAAGTAAACACATAGAGACCTAAAATTATATAATCAATGTTCTTAATTTATTTTTGGTGGTGGTGGTATTGGTACTGGTGGTAGTGGTGGTGGTGATGGTTGGTTGGTTGGTTGGTTGGTTGGTTGGTTGGTTGGTTGGTTTGGGGTTTCAGCATTTTCCACATAAGGTCTCACTGTGTCCTTGTGACTGTCCTGGAGCTCACTGTGTAGACCAATCACAGAGATCCCCCTGCCTTTGCTTCCTAAGTGCTAGAATTGACTCTGTATGCCACTATGTCAAGTTACTAATGTTCTTTTTTTAAAACTACCATTTTAAAATTATTTTTAATTATTTATTATTTATTTAATGTATATGAGTACACTGTCTTCTGACACACCAAAAGAAGGCATCAAATCCCATTACAGATGGTTGTAGCCACTGTGTGGTTGCTGGGAATTGAACTCAGGACCTCTGGAGAAGCAGTAAGTGCTCTTAACCACTGAGCTATCTCTTCAGTCCCCTAAAACTACTATCTTATTAGGAATAATTCACACCATCTACAAATCACCCAGCTAAAGAGCACAGTCAATGGGTTTGAGTATATTTACAGAGTCAAGCAACCATCAGCACACTGATTTGGGAATCACTTTTATCATATACAAAAGGACCTCCTGAATCAATGGTGGTCATTCACCATTTCTCTTTTTTCCAGTTTCTGTCTTCGTCCTCCTGTCTTCTCCCTCACCGAGCCCCGCAATCACTCATCTCCCTTTGGTCTGTCCACACATTTTGCCCTGGGTAATTAAAAATCATTCCTTATTAACTAATGCATTGTCTCTCTGTCCTTAGTCACCAACCATTCTGTATTTGTGTAAGACTGACTGTTTTCAGTTACAGGCAAGGTGGCACAATCCTACAATCCCCAAACATGGGAAGCTGAGGTGGGAGGATCAAGAATTAAAGTTCTAGGGGCTGGAGGGGCGGCTCAGAAGTTAAGAGCATGAACTGCTCCTTCAATTCTCAGCAGCACCCACGTGGCAGCTCACAACTGTTTGTAACTCCAAAATCTGACATTCTTACATAGACATGCATTTAGGCAAAACGCCAATGCATATAAAATAAAAATACATACATTTTTTTTTTAAAAAAAAGAAAGGAAAAAAAGTAATTCAAGATCAAACTCAGCTACACAGAACGTTCAAGACCAAGACTGATCTAAATAAAACCTGACTTAAAAAAGGATGTACATCTGAATTGTATCATGCAATGCTTGTCTTTCTATATCTTGCTGCTCTCACTTAGAATAGTCATTTTTTTTTGAAAAGGACAGCATTTGCTTGTTTCTCAAAGATAGACTGTTCCCTAGTATGTTACACACACACACACACACACAGACACACACACAGACACACACACACATGCTTCCTTTTACCCATGCATCCATTGATGAACGCTTAGGATGATTTCATGTTATTACGGGAGAGCTATCTGAGATAGTGCTGTGATAAACAGAGATAATCTACTGGTTGCACTGCTTGCTTTGTATACATATCGAGTACTAGGATCTCTGGCTCACTAGACTGTCTTGAATGTTTGGAAGATAATACCTTCACTGCTTTTCATAGTGGTATAAACTCACATTCCCACTAAGGCTGTGTAGGGTTTTCTTTTCTCCACATCTTCCCAGCAACTCTTTCTTTTTTTGTTAGTAGTCAACAGTCTAACAGTTGAGTGAGTTCAATAGGACCGTGTTTAATCCACACCAGAACGGCTCTTCTATTGCAGCATGGTAAACTATGCCAATGCTGCTCATGGAAAACAAAATGCTTGCTTAGTTTATAAATATTGTGGCTGCTGGGGAGTTTCCTCAGCCCAAGCTGGTGGGTCAACATCTGTTCATTTCAGCTAACGATGGTCTTAACGCAACTATAGCTTTCCGTCTAAATGTGTATCTCCCAAAGAATGAAAGATAGATTTCTTACTTCCAATTCCAATAGTAGAGCTTTGAGGACATGAGGAGGAGGTAATGTTTCCTAGGCTTTCTTCTCTGCATGGTCTCCGATCATCCTTCAAGGGGCCAAGCTTGGCTTATTCACACAGCATCAGTGGTACACCTCCAAGATTGCAGCAAGAGCACAAGCAAGCCAGACTTCTCAGTATCAAGATCTGTTCTGCTGCATCTTACTGCCCAAAGCAAGAGACAAGGCCATTCTAGATTTCAGATAGACAAATTGACTCTACCTCTTGATATGAGGAGGTCATCACCAGGACAAGGATCCAAGAGGAGATGTGTGATTAATGCAATTAATTTACTGCAAACCCTTAACATGTGAAAATCTTCTCTAGGGCAGGAGGGAACCGTGACATAAATACCTGTCTCACAAAGTAGACTTTGATAGATGCTGCCCTATAGGCACAGACCATCGGTATCTAATGGTAGTACGGGAACAAGCTAACTGAGAGTACTTGGGAAGGCTGCACAGGAGTGTGAAAGGAAACACATATGAAGAGTTGCCAGAAGGCTCCATTCATACTCAGTGGCAAGGGGCATTACAGGTGATACGGTGCTGGTGCTGATGCTGGTGCTGGTGGTGGTGCTGGTGGTGGCACTGGTGGTGGTGATGGTGGTAGTGGTGCTGCTGGTGGTAGTAGGGTCATAGACCTGTGAAAATCTGTAATTCACACTCCTTTATAGTGCATATTTACAGAGTACAACCACAGATATATTAACAGAGAAATAGTTTAGGGTGGTTAAAGGAACAAATCTGATTCTGAACACAGGCGTTTCCTGCCCCCAATATGAGACAGCATGGATCTGGACAAACCATCCACCCACCTCCATTTTCAGCCTTCTTCATACAGTACCCATTGTCAAATGACTGCGGTAAACCTTACCAAAAAATCATGTGTGCGACCCTGTGAAATGGAAGGAAAGCTGAACTCTGAAGAGTAAGGTGGATGGTGTTTGATCAACAAGGAGTCAGTGTTAATGGAAGCTCTAGAAATTAGGAAGAACAGGAGAAGTTGGTTAATATCAACATCTGTAAATGAAGAAGCAATTCAGTGAAGATCTCAGAGTGACTAGCTAGCTCACAGCAATGCACTGTAGCCCACTACTCACTGGGGAAGACACAAGCAATAATGTCTTTTACTTGACTAAGTAGAAAAAAATATAAAAATTGACATTTTCTAGAGCAAGAGGTATGGATACTGCACCATATACATAGTCAGTATAGATCCCAAATTGTATAAAGCTTATCTGGCAGACTGTCCCCCAAATTTAAATTTTATATATTTTGATAAAAAGGACTGTTTCATGAAAAACTTAAGAATAATTCTCCTCTTGTCTGTGTCTTTTCACATATATCCACACATGTATAAACAGCATGTAAATATGTGTATACATGTGTGTGTTCTACCCACAAGATATTAATTTAGCATTTTTCATAATGAGAGAAATTTGAAACTGTCAAAAATATCTCCAGCAAAAACACAATTTTCTATGACAATAGGAAGAATATTTATGTTAGTGAAGGAGAAAAAAAAACAAATTTGAGAAAAACTGTGCGTAGTAAATATGTAGTATGAGTGATATATGTGTGTATGTGTATGTACAATATGCGTGTCACAGTATGATGTACTAAAATCTGCTTCCTTGAAAGAATAAAGAGAGCAGCTTGTAAAGAGCTTTGTAAGCTATAAAGTGCATCAGCAAGGTGCCTCCATATCAGAATGAAACTTAAACATTTGAAAAGCAGACCGACATGTTTCCAAGCTCTGTGGCTATGGCTTCCACTGAAGAGCCACGTTTGCTTTTCGAAAAGAGATTAAGAAAATATGTATGCAAGATTCCTAGCAAAGACTTCTTGGGGCTTTAGAAGTACAAAAACAATGGCCCCCACTGGGCCTTTCCAAGTTCTTTTTTACCCCTGAGGGGAGATACTCAACGGCGGTGATACCTCCCTGTTTCCACTCAGCCCTCAGATTCTCTGAACAAACGGTTAAACTACATAACAAACTAATAAAAAATAATTTGGAATCCAGGGCATGATTATGGCCATGGAAGACACTGACGATCATTTCATGTTGTGATCTGGGGAAAACCTAAAATAGAGCACTCTTCAATTACCATAATTTCTACTGTCATTGCAATCTCTGTACATAAAAGCACTTGGTCTGAGGCACAACAAATTTATCTGTAAATTACTCAATAAAGGATAAGGAATGAACCTTCCTTTGAAAGAACAAGCAGAATCAGTCATTTATGGGGACATCTTCATGTTACCCTATATGGGGAAAAAAAAAAACCAAATGTGTACTCCATTATTGTGCAAACTTCTGGAGACTGTCACCCCAGCCCACACCCACCCCTCTCCCAAGTTTAATTAAACCAGTATCACACTGAGACTGGAAGGAAAACACAAAGATACAACAATAAACAAACATTAATCATGATCATTACATACATTTTATTACATGAAATAAACAATACCGCGGAGCTTTCCCCAGACGACAGAGCTCTTCCCCTTGGATAACATCCGAAGGCAATTGAGGGGTAAAATAATACTAATAATGATAATAATAATTAGTATGAAAGGGGGGAAAGGGGCTTATCAACATATAAAGCAGAAATCATACTCCTCCTTCCTTTATATTAATCTCATATTTGCTCATTTCTTCTTTTTAGGGTCTAATAAGGGTTTCTTCTCACTGAGATAAATAAAATGTATTTTCTTATCTGTTGCCTTGCTTTAGTGTCTGTAACTCAACTCAGCTGCCCCAGGGCCAGGAGATACTTGGAAGATTCTGTCAATATTCTGTCTACAGCACAGAATTCCACCAGGAAACAGGGGAGGGGGTTCTGAGCCCTCAGGCTCAGCCTGACACTCAAAACCAGAGCAAGAAGGAATGACAAGAGTGATGCCTTAACAGTGACTTGAGAAAGACCAGGTCCTTTTCTCAATGGAAGATCTTTCCATTGAGAAAGATCTCAACAGAAGATCTTCCCACTTGGACTCTGAATTAGGAATGGGCCCCCTTAGGAGAAGGCCCTTTGTTTCTCTCTGCAAAGGGCCCCCTGACATTCTTTAGTATAAAGAGCGCATGGGGACCTACCACTAAATATATAACACAGCTGTCCAACCCTATTGTCCCATCTCCACACAGGAAAGACAGGAAATAAGTCCTCTCCTGCAGAGTCGCCCATAAAGGGCCACGACACCAGTCAGACAC